>JADDOH010003370.1:0-97462 GCA_016648135.1 Agrypnia vestita | reverse complement strand
GCCTTCAGACTTCACTAAAGGGACGAGCGCGTGAAGCCATCGCCCCTTTACTGGTGGACCCATACAACATTCCCGAAATAATGCGTACATTGCAAGAACGTTTCGGGAACACTGAAGACATCATCGATGCCATGTTGGAGAAGGTGCGGCGCCATCCCCGCATCACTGAAGACCTACCCTATGATGCCGTGATCGACTATGCTATCGCCGTCCGCAACGTAGTCGCAACAGTAAGAGGCTTCGACGCCAAATATATGACGTCACCGCAACTACTGAGCGAGATGGTCAACAAGCTACCTATGTGTGCGAAGATGATGTGGGTGTCTTCAAGGAAAGGCGGGTCCACCAACATCACCATCCAGGATCTATCCGAGTGGTTGTCGGACATGGTGGCAATGGCCTCATACGCTGGATGTCGCACCAAAAGGACGACCACACGCCGCACTGGTAACGTCCATCAGATCACCACAGGCCAGGTGGACAAGGATCCCCAGAGGGATAGAAAACGACATGAAAACTGCCCTGCATGTCACATAGCACCACATCATTTGGCCGGATGCAAGGCCTACTTAAGGAAGACGGTAGCAGATCGGTGGAACATAGTAAGAAGAATAAAGATCTGCTACAATTGTTTGAAAAAGGGCCATCGCTCCCCCGATTGTCGCAGCAAACCATGTGGGACGCACGATTGCAGAGAACCCCACCACCACACACTACACGAACTGGACCACCACCTCCGGCAGCACAACCAACCACGTTTCGGGAAGCCGAGACCAAAAGGGGGACCATCAAGGAGAGCACCAAACGCCAGTTCCACGAACACCTCGGCAGCCACAACCCCCGCACCAACAACAAACGAAACAGTGGGACAAACCAGTGACTATCAAGGGAGGCAGTGCGTTTATCTCAAAGTGATACCAGTGATGGTGAGTGGCCCCCGCAGGCAAATAAAAGTGCACGCGCTTCTCGATGAGGGATCGACGGTCACCCTTATCGAGCAAGAGGTGGCCACTGCCGTCGGGGCCAAGGGACCGGTCCGCAGTCTACGAATTCATGGTGCTGGTGGAATGTGCTCTTCCGACGACCGGTCCCAGTTGATAAGTGTAACCGTGCGCGGTGACGGGGCCGAATACCCGATGAGAGCGAGTACGGTCCGCAAGCTCGCTCTCCCCTCACAGTACGTAGTGAACAATAAACGCGCGCATCCGTGTGAAGATTACGCCGACATAAGTGAAGTGCGACCACAATTATTGATTGGTCAAGACCACGCTCACCTTATAGTGACAAGGAAGGTACAAGAACTGCAAGGCGGCGGCATCAGATCCCACACGGCCCTGGGGTGGGCCATACATGGCATTGTCGGAAAACAAAACCATAGTGATTACGCAACAGTATTAGCAGTTTCTAGTGCAGTTTCTCCCGTAGTCGACAATACTCTGGAGGCATTAGTGCGCGAACACTTCGCCGTCGACTCATTGGGGGTAACCGCCGCGGCCCGTGTCAATAAGGAGGATGCACGAGCTACCGCTATCATGGAAGCAACCACACGACAACTACCCACCGGTCAATGGGAGACAGGCCTCCTGTGGAAAAAGGATAGCAGAGAACTGCCAGACAGCCGCCAGTGCGCCGCCAACCGCCTGGCTGGCATTGAAAGAAAGATGGCAAAGGATGCGGCTTATGCAGAAGCATACAGAGCAAAAATGGACGAATACCTGAACAAAGGGTATGCTCACCCTCTGTCACCAGCTGAAGAAGCCAACATGAAAGGGAAATATTACCTACCACACTTTGCTGTCTTCAATGCCAATAAGCCCGGAAAAATTCGTATTGTGTTTGATGCGGCGAGCAAATGTCGTGGTATAAGCTTAAATGACACACTGATCACCGGGCCGGACCTACTAAGTTCTCTACTAGGAAGTGTATTCCGTTTTCGTGAAGGACGAGTAGCGCTGGCAGCAGACGTCAAAGAAATGTTTCTTAGAATAAAAATCCGAGAGGCGGATCAAGCAGCGCAGCTATATTTGTGGAGACAACCGAACGAACCAGAACCGACAACATATCAAATGACGTCGATGATGTTCGGTGCAACATGCTCACCCAGCAGCGCCCAGTATGTCCGCAACCGGATAGCAGATGCCAGCGCCAACGAGTTCCCAGCCGCAGCCAAAGCAGTTCAAAATACATTCTATATGGATGATTACCTCGACGCTTTGGACACTTCCGAAGAAGCAATCACAATGATGAAACAGGTGTCCGAGGTATTGCGTCGAGGAAATATGCATCTAGTGAATTGGGCCTCCAATAGTCTGGAGGTATTGGAACACATCGAACCAACTCTGCGAGCCGTAGAGCCGATAA
Source organism: Agrypnia vestita (assembly GCA_016648135.1). Taxonomy (NCBI): domain Eukaryota; kingdom Metazoa; phylum Arthropoda; class Insecta; order Trichoptera; family Phryganeidae; genus Agrypnia; species Agrypnia vestita. The sequence continues at coordinate 95,101 of JADDOH010003370.1, read as the reverse complement.
GAATTATCGGAGAAGATACAACGACCGAGAGAGTGCTCGGGATTATGTGGGAACCCGCCTCCGATAAATTTGTTTTCAAATTTGTAAACCTACCGGAGCTGACGGAGGCGGACCACCCGACCAAACGACAGCTGCTGAGCGCCGTGATGAGTATTTTCGACCCGGTGGGTTTCCTAGCCTGCTTACTGATCCGGTCGAAGATACTTCTACAAGAAATATGGCGTTCAAAGGTCGGGTGGGATGAGAAAATACATCCCGAGCACATGGGGAAATGGCGCGCATGGAATGTACTCATAAGAAATAGTGAGTGTCAAATAGCGCGCCAGTGCCTCTCGCGTCGAAGCAGCAACGTGACACTGCATGTGTTCTGTGATGCGTCCGAGAAGGCATGTTGCGCGGTGGCATACTTCGCCGAGACAGGAGAGGGCGGCATGAACGTAGCCTTCATCTCGGCGAAGTGCAAAGTCGCGCCACTAAAGCCACTCTCAATACCACGCATGGAACTACAGGCAGCACTATTGGCCGCCCGACTAGCAGCTACCATCAGAAAAGAACACCGCTGCCATATAATACGAACTGTATTTTGGACCGACTCAACAACGGTCTTATGTTGGCTGCGGACCGACCCCCGGTCCTACTCGGCGTTCGTCGCAAACAGACTCGGCGAGATCGACGAATTAACAGACGCTGAGGCTTGGAGATGGGTGCCGACACAGAAAAACCCTGCCGATATCGGGACCAGAGATGGCGAACCTCCGGACCTCTCCGCGGAAGGCATGTGGTTCAGTGGGCCTGAATTCCTCAAACGAAGTGAGGCAAACTGGCCAAAGGAAAAGGCACGGCCGCAGCCCGATGAAAGTATAATGGAGAGAAGGCCGGCCACTGTACTAGCAGTACGACAAACCAACACGGGGGGAGCGCTCCCAGACATAGAACGTTTTTCGTCATGGACCCGATTGCTCCGCACTACCGCCTGGGTGCGGCGTTTTGTGAATAATTGTCGTCACCTCAGTGGAAAACAGCCTGATATTACGATTGACGAAAGAACGGAGGCCGAGCGCACCTGGATAAAATACACACAGGCAGACGCTTTTGGGCCAGAGATACGGGCCCTCCAGAAAGGGGAAGTCATAGAAAAGACCAGCCGACTGTACCCGATGACACCACAACTGGATGAACACAACGTCATCAGAATGGGTTCTCGGCTGGAGCGGACCGCAGTGGAGGGCATACCGCCCGGATTAAGAGCGCCGGTTATTCTAGACGGCGCCCACCCATACACACGACTAATGGTGCGCTACTACCATGAACGCGAGAACCACCCGGGCACGGAAAAAACAGTAGCCGATATCAGAGAAAAGTTTTACGTGCTGAAATTGAGACCAACCGTGCGCCGGGTGAAATTGGCATGCCAGGCGTGCCGCAATATGAAGAGCCAGCCGAGCCCTCCATTGATGGGCCAGATACCAGATTGTCGGCTGGCGCACCATACACCTGCTTTCCACCACTGCGGTCTGGACTATTTTGGGCCAATGCAAATTACCATCGGCCGAAGGAGAGAAAAAAGATACGGCGCGCTGTTTACATGTTTAACAACACGCGCCGTACATTTGGAACTAGCCGAGTCCCTGTCTGCAGATTCAGCTATACTCGCCATCAGACGAATGGCCGCGCGGCGCGGTCATCCACGCCTCTTATACTCAGATAATGGGACTAACTTCCGAGGCGCGGAAAAGGAAATGGCGGCCGCGCTGGCAGAACTCCATGACGACCCACGAATGCAGGGACATCTCACAGAAAGTGGGGTACAGTGGAGCTTCAACCCCCCGCTCGCCCCACATATGGGCGGCGCTTGGGAAAGCCTTGTACGCGCTGTGAAGCGTGCGCTGGAGGCCACGCTGAAGGAGCGGGCACCGCGGGAAGAGACATTAAGGACCTTACTAGCTGAGGCAGAATACACAGTGAACAGTCGCCCACTGACACATGTGTCAGTGGACCCCCTGGATGACGCGCCAATCACTCCTAACCACCTGCTTCTAGGAATATCGGGCAGAAATACACATTTAACCCTTTACGGGGCATTGGATGCAAATGTCTGTTTAAAGAAACAGTGGCAGATGGCTCAGCAGATGGCTGACCTATTCTGGAGAAGGTGGATGCGGGAGTACCTACCGACCCTAGCCCGACGACACAAATGGCAAGAACCTGCGCCCGCAATCAAAGAGGGAGAGATGGCCGTCATCGCTGATCCAGCACTCCCCCGCAACACATGGCCCAAGGGAAGGGTGATAGAAACAAAAGTAGCACCCGACGGACAAGTCAGAGTAGTCCGAGTAAGAACCACGGCGGGCGAATACACCCGACCGGCAACAAGAATCATCACACTGTCCAGGGCGCCGCAGTGACGGCGTCACTATTGCAGATATTGAGGGAATCCTGTCCTTCCTGTGAGTGCAGACTGGCTACACGGGGGGAGTGTTTCGGACAGGAATTAGAAGTTCGAAACGATCGCCGTGGAACGGTGGCGTCATCACGAAACAATGCCAGTTTTGTATGTTTATGTAAACAGATGAAATAAAAGACTTTATGTGACACACTATTTTTTGGACTCTATGAATAATGTTTATTATTATAGATTTAAATATTGACATATACAATGTAATATTTATGGATTTTTGTCACATCTTTTATTTTTTAATAAAGAGAGTAAATCGCTTGCAAAGCGATAGACGATGCGCTTTTCGAAGCAATCAGCCGTTCGCGGCATTTTTGACTGACATATGGTCAGTATGGAAATCGAAATATTTTCCAAATATTTCTGGAATTTGACCCGCTCACGAGGCGTGATAATTTAGACTGGTATATACATTTCCGAGAACCAGCCAATTGGGTGCGCCCGGCTGGTATTCCGAAGATTAAAGTGGGGCGGCAGGCTGCAGACTGACCGTTCCCCATATCGCTTGCATCTGATTTACGGGTACCCAGCCCGTAAAATCAGAGTCTTGTCGCACAAGACCGACTGGACGTAGACTGGCGGAGGAGCATCATTACTAAAAAGTGCGTGGAGCACCGTACACACAAAATATAAATTAAACTTTACAAAATTCTTCAAAAAATAATTTTTATTAAAAACACAGGAAAAGTCAAGAAACGCATAGAAAACATAAAATGGGGAATTAAAAATAGTGGCCCTAAAATGGACCTTTTACGCTCAACATAAGCGCAATCGCTAATATCGACCCCACCGGCCGAGCGATACCGTGCCGAAAAAGATGACTTTCAGTCAAAATCGAATATTGGCCGCTACAGCAGTCCAATTAAACTAAAACTTTCTTTATTGTATTCTTCCAGTAAATATCTATACAAAAAGTATATATTTACGACTACAAATTACATCAGAAACGTAGGAGGAATTTTGTTTGATAAAATTGTTTATAACTAACATAATATTAATTATTCACTCATTAAACTATAGTCAAAAGACGCCTTATAAAATATACTTCATAATTATTACACAAAAATTCATGTATCTACTTAAGAACTATTTTTTATTGAATTTAATGTAACTAGCCGATTGCACTCGGTACATAACTTGTAATAACTCTGTTAATACTACCTTGCGGGTCCCATAGACTATGTTAGATTATCAGCAAGGTTTAGTCTTGTATAAATTAACATGATTTACGTCTCAAAAAGACGATGAAACTATTTTTACGATTTTTTATGTCGGAGCAAAGTGCTTTCTGCCGATCTCCGCAGCCAATCGTCAGACTGATTAGTACCAAAATTCACTCAGAGATGGCGCGAGCGCTGAAATCGGCAAAGCAAGCTTTGTGATTGGCTGATTGTTTTACGATGGAGTTATGGAAGGGATTTTGTAATTTGGCTATATAAACAGTTTCATAACGGCGAGCAATTCAGTACACCTGAAGGTGCTTTAAGAGCCTATCGGACCACTTTTACCAGTCTTTCATTTCTCTCTACCTACAACGACCCTGCTGACTACTTGGACTTTCTCTGGATCTTCTTTGGCCCTTTTAAGGCAACCTCTACTACACCGGCGTTTCTAGATTGGTTTTATACGACTTTGCCATCTGAAACTTTCGGTGCGTTTCTTCGAGTTTTGGGCACGTGGAACCAAACTATCTTTTGCGTGTTCCTGTCCGGAACAGTTTCGTTTACGATTAAAATCCATTACGGCCATTATTGTTTTTGACAAAATCGTTTGAACATATAGCGAACTTAATTTTTGTCGAACAGATTTTTAAAAGTCAAATACATCTCGAGACAATACGCAACATGTTTGTAAAACCGACATTTCTGAAGCCAGTCTGTCAATGTACAAATGTAATCATATTTAGGTGATAGAAGGTTTTTGATTTGATCCGTGCCGTCTGATTTTCCTCGAAAGGAAAAGAATTCTCTGTCATAAACACCAACACATCAACCTTTCATTCTATCAAAAAAAAATATCGCTTGAACGTCATAATTCTCACATATCTGTTTTAAAAAAACACATTTATATCATTTAATATACAGGCTGTCAGATTTAATTGTTTATAAACCATGATTTTTCGATGAAATTGCACGCACTTTCCCGGCGTCTTACTTCCTGTTACGTATTTCCGTCCATTTTCACGAAATCCACCGCCACATATTGCAGGAAAGCGAGAGGAAAGATGTTACACATCAAAAAAAACTATTTTGGAGGAAAGATACGGGAATAATCAAAGAATATGGTCCCGTTGTTCATACAATGAAAATGAGTATTTCACTAAATAACTTAACGTCCTGTTAATTTAATCAAACTAAAATAATCGTAATCCAAATTAAACAAACCAAACCTAATAACCTAACCTAACCAAACCTAACCTCATATATTGCCTATGAAATGTCAAAATATGCAGTGCATTTTTCGAAACTTTAAAGAGTAATATCTTATTTAATACTTACTATTTAAACGTAAATTATCTTTCATTTTGTTATTAGCACATTCAATAATATAGTGAAATACTCATTTTCGTTGTATATGCAATGGGACCATTATCTTGGATTTAGCCAAGATACGTATGTCTATTTAAAAAAATGTTTAATACACCAACCCAACATAGCGATATTTATGTACCTACCCATCACCGAAAAAGCTTCCCGCAAACAAGAATCATAGACAAAAAAAATAAAAGACGCGCCGTCAATCGCTCAGCGTTCGACCGGCGATTTGAATAACGGCGCGGGAAATTTTTCAACGCCACATTACTTTTCACGCACATCAAAAGCCGAGTGGGCCACGACGAGCGAGAGTGCCGCGCTCTCGCCGTGAATAATTATTTATTTCGGACATCTTTAATGCCCGCGGGATAAGTGAGCGGCTCAATGTTTTGACAGCTCGGCTCTGGCGGGGATTTGGCGAACGAGCGGCGCGTCAGCGGCGACAGATGTGTCCAAAATGTATCGTTTTCGTGACGGGTAGGTACTTACCGAGTGTAGCAATAAATGTGTGAAGTATCGGTTCGAGCGAATTTGATTGATTGGAATTTTTTTAATATGCAGGGTTATTTGGAAAACATTAATAACCTCGCATGACTATATTCCTGCCTTGATTAAATCGTCGAAGAAACATAGCTGACGCGGTGACGCTATTCAAAATAACACATAATCTAGTTGATAGTCCGGAACTTCTTCAACGAATATCTTACCACATCCCAACTCGCAATAAGAGACATTCACCTACTTTTCATCTCCCCTTTTGTAAGACCAACTCAAAACAAAACTCCTTTATGTACATATCCACAAATTCATTTAACACAAACTATCACCACATTGACATTTTCAACGTGGTGATGAAAATGTCAATGTGTAGTGCGGTAGTGTAGATATAACTACCTACACTACCGCACCCAAACTAATACATTATATCTTCCCTACTACTCCCGTCCCACATTCCCTTCCACCCTCTCCACTCGCTATTAAAGTAAATTTTTATAATCAGTGGAAAATTTGTAATTGGCATAATTGTAAAAACCATTATTTCATATTTTTAAGATTCTTGTTTTGCTGTTAATTTTCCCTAAAACAAAATAAATAAATTACAAGTAGAGAATGTCAAAGCAGCCATGATTAGGGAATGCAATCCCGATCCGCGAGATCTCGAGGCATTTTACGAGATCAATCCCGAACCTAAAAATCGGACGAGAGTATCGGGATTGATCAACATTTTTTATGTTTTGTATGTTTAATTTAAAGCTCTATAGAGCTTTTAGTAAGTATTCATGTTCGTGTCACATTCAAATAATGAAAATAGCTTTAACATAGTAATAAAAACTACTAGTAGTAGTTAGTAGTTTTTACTCTACTGTATTGACCGATTGATGCTCGGAAAAACGCCTACAAAAACTTTAATGCGATGATTAATAATGAACATTTTATTAAAATTGCTGATATAAAAATGCAAGGCGTTGTCGTTAATTGATATTCAGATCTATAAACAAAAAAAAAAAACAAAAGTATTCGGGATCCCGATCCCTAGGGATCCCGCGGAATTTGAAATTCTAATCTCGGGGGATCCCGAAAGGGCAATCCCGACTCGGGATTGCATTCCCTAGCCATGACCTAATATCAATAGTTATGAAGTTACGCAACATCAAAGTTTGCAATTTTTTTTCAATATTTCTAACTTATTTTTTGTAAAATGTTGAACTATCTTTACAGCAACTTACCTATATCAATTACGAAAAATTCATTCGTTTCAATACGAGTCAAATAAAATGATAAAAAGTTTAAAGATTTTGTCAAAAATAATATATATATTAACTGATTTAGTATCAACGCCCTAGTAGGGGGCTTTTAGAGAAACAGTACGAGTATTTTATTTAACGATGCATAATTGTTTTTAAAAAGTATACGATAACGAGAAAAACATGTTTTTTTAAATAATCAAAAATAAGGAATAGGTAATAAGTAAAAAAAATATTTAAAAAAAAAAAAACAATAATAATAGAAAAATCTCAAATGAGGTGGCGTGGACGTGTGCTTAGAATACCAAAGGAACGAATATAGGTTTCGGCAGCCCCGGAATGAAGGCAGACTACGCTGGGAGAAGCAACATGAAAACAATGGATCTTGACTGATTAACGCTTACGGAAGCAGCACAAGACAGGGGAATATGGAAGCACCTTGTCGAGTCTTTGGGTCCCTGATCCTACTAGGACAAGGGGATGACGACGAAAAAAAAACATGTTTTGAAAAAACATTGCAAATTAACCGATTGCCTTTAAATAATAATAAATATTTTTAAATTGTTTGGTTAGTTTACTAACACTTTATGTTTTAGAATAATGAATAAATTTTAATTTGATACCTTTCCGTACCAAAATGTGATACAAAATGCAATAGAAGTTTAAACGCAGAATATAAAAATTAAATATAAAAAACACCGTCACGTATAAAAACGCGGAAAATAATCTTAAAAGTGCACTATTCATAGAATCGAGTGAAAACAATTTCATAAAAAATGTGTTGCGAAAATGTCAACAGACAAGACTCATAAGTTCGTGTTTTCATTTTTGAAACATTTCATTTTTTATCCATGAACAAAATGGACGGGTTATAAAAAATACCATTATTTCAACGGATAACATGATTCAAAAGCTAAAATTACAGAGATATCGCTGTCAAATACATCTATTGAAATTGTCAAGACTCGATGGTTGAGAGTTCCCAATTATAATAATTTCGTTGTCTGTCCGTCCGTCCGTCGTAACTTCTTAATAGTATTTTTTTATATATAAATAAATAAATATTTATTAAATTTTCGAAGGAAGCAAACACTTGGTGGTGGGACATTATAATTAAATAAATAAAAATAACTTAAAGACCACTTATATTTATTATCAAATCCGACCAGGTTGCGTTGTTTAAAAATTAGTGGGTTCTCGGAATTTGTAAACCATTTAATTGAAGAAGACCACGCGTTCAATAATAGTTCAGGAGTTAGTATTATTCATAAAAAAGGAATAGGTAATAGACTAGATAATTTAGAGGCATTAGAGATAAGAAAAGCCATCAATATGAATCGTAAAATCATTAATAATCAAGTAAACTTATCTTTTAGTACACTTATAAATATGTTCCCCCTTAATAGTAATATCCCCTGCGCACACCCACCCCCTACCCCCCCTATTGGCACTCCGTCCTTTCACCTTTCACCTTTCACACTAGTATATAAGCGCATAATTTTTTAATATTAGGCAGTTAAGATTCTCCCTGAAGAAGCTACGGTCGTAGCGAAACCTGGTCGGTTTTGACTATATATATTTAAATATGTACTTAGGAACCGTCATCTAAAAGTACCGTTTTGAATTAATTAAAGTACATTTGAAAAGGATTTCAAATGAACGGCGCTGTAAGTTTTGTCCATAATAATAATCTCGCCGGTTCTGAGGAATGACGTTGAATAAACGAAAATAAACATCGATTCATAACATGTTTCAGTGGCTGATGGCAGGAGCATATGCATACAAACAAAAAATCTATGCATCACTGAAGATTCTGGAAAATAAACACAAGCGAAATAAACCCTATTTTATAAAAAAGACTACGTAAAATCATAGCCTACACGGATATATGTATAGGGTTATTTGGAAAACATTAATAACCTCGCAGGACTATATTCTTGCCTTGATTCTTCTTCATCAGCCTTCTTCTCTCCACTGCTGGATATTGACCTCTTCCATACCCTTCCATCCTTCCCTGTTGTTTGCTAATTGTAGCCATTTCTTCCCCCCACAGCGGCTATATCATCGGCCCATCTCTTTTGAAGTCTTCCGATGCCTCTTTTATTCTCCCAAGGTCTCCATTTCAGAACTCTGGGAGGCCATCTTGCAGCATCCTGCCTTGCAACATGCCATTTTAGCTTCGCTACACGATCCGTGATATTCACTACTCTAGTTCTGCGCCTAATTTCGTCATTTCTTAGACTTACTCCCAGCATGGATCTCTCCATGGATCGTTGCGTGCATTTGAGCTTTTCTACATTTTTATTTGTAAGGGCCGTAGTCTCCACTCCATACGTCATCACTGGCAGTATCCATGATTCAAAGGCTTTTCTTTTTAGGCTAATTGGGATATCTGTGTTCTCGAAGATATGTTTGAGTTTGCCAAAAGCAGCCCAGCTCATTCCTATTCGTCTTGGCAATTCTGCTGTTTGGTTATCTTTATCCATTTTTATCTTGTGTCCTAGGTATATAATATATTAGGTCCTTACATATGAAATTGACGTTTAGTATGGGAGGAACATAAAGTCGATTTTTTTTTATTATAATATATTTATTTAATCAAAGTATGTACCATTGCTATCTATGCACTTTTGCCATCTCATAGGTAGTTCATCGATCCCTTTACTAAAAAAACCATTCGAAAGGGAATCAATAAAATCTTTGAAGGCGGTTTGGACTGCCCCATCGGAGTTGAATTTTTTCCTTTGCAAGAAGTTATCCAAATTTCGAAAAAAATGGTAATCTGTTGGGGCAAGGTCCGGAGAGTACGGTGGATGTCTTAGACATTCCAATTGAAGCTCCTCTAATTTGGTAGCCGTCTGTTGTGCAGTGTGTGGTCTAGCGTTATCATGAAGCAGCAGTGGCCTAGAGCGATTAACCAGCCTCGGTTGTTTAGCAGCTAGCTTTTCCATCATGGTTTGCAGTTGCTGACAATAGACATCTGCCGTAATCGTCTGGCCAGATTTAAGAAAGCTGTAGTGAACGACACCAGCACTAGTCCACCAAACGCTCACAAGTAACTCGCGTTTGTTGATTTGCTTCACTCAATTCGTGAGGTACCCACCTTTCAAGCTTTTTCACCTTACCAATTTGCTTCAAGTGGATTAAAACAGTTTTATCACTAACACCGCAGCCTGCAGCTAACTCGGATGTGGTTTGCGATGGATCCGCTTCCACAATAGCCTTCAATTCTTCATTATCAACTTTGGTCTCCGGCCGTCCACGGGGCTTGTTCTGCAGGTCGAAATTTCCAGAACGAAAACGTTGGAACCAAAAACGCACTGTGTTTTCTTTTGCGGCACCGTCGCCATACACATCATTAATCCTTCGAGCCGTTTCTGCAGCACTGGTGCCACGGTGGAACTCGTACTCGTAAATAACGCGATATTTCAAGTTTTTCATTTTGTAAACTGAGTCTCGCAAAGAAAAAAACAATTGAGGAAAAAACAAATGAATTATAATTTTCAAAACACAAATACATGAGTAAATAGCTGTAAAAATTTGGATTTGGAATTCCTAACCAAAGAGAAGATATTTGAGATCAAATTTGCCAGTACGGTAAAACGTCAATTTCATATGTAAGGACCTAATATTTGTTTTTTTAAAGTACCCAGACAGATTTCCATCCTAAAAACCTGGATCGTTTAAGGAGTTGGCCTTCAAATCGTGTGGCAGTTCTTTGTATCTGTTGTACCGGTCTCACACTTAGCACTTGTCTCATTTGGCTGTCTCTAGCCAAGTCCACGGCCATCTGACCTGAAAACATAAATTTATAGTAAAAAATGGTATAATTTGTTAGAATATTTAAGTAATGAACTACTTATAGGTAAGGACTATTACACCAGATTACATAATTAAAAAGGGAATAATAATGATCATACGACTATATTCTGAAAATGTAGTAACATCTAATGATTTATAATTGATTAATTACTATTACCTGTCAAAAATAGCATGCTTCCATTATATAAATATATTTCGGCTGCCAGTGAAGGCTGTGAGAATAGCACTATCTAGAGTAGCATAGTGTCTTGATAACGTTAGTGATGGACGTAATTAAAAGAAGAATTATGCTTTTTCTGCTTCTTATACCCCATTATTATTGTTTGAGCTATAGACGTACCACTATAACTTGGCGTGCGAGGGAGGGCGTCGCTGTCGCGTAACAGAAGTTGTCAGGGTGTAAATTTATTACACAATACATAATGTACAGAATGTCCGGTGACCGGTGTCGTATTAAATACAGAAATTCAGTCGGGCAGCACTAAAGAAACCATGCAGTAATGGCGGCCGTTATATCTGTCAAACTGTTAGACGGTAATATTGGTCCATTATTCGCTTTTTCAGCTTCGCAAAACTTTAATACTTCATTGGCAATTGTTCTTGCACCATCCCGGACTGTTTAGGATGTTTTGGACATAATAATTCAGTGTATATTGGTAATCAAGATGACAAAGCTCGCGCTCAAAGATGAGAATGAACTGAATGACAGGGCGAGGGGTTACCGCCGGGTGCGGGCGGGGCGGGTTTTAGTTCAAAATTCGCCGCACGCCAAGTTACGTTGGGCAAGCAATACCTGGTAACGTTAGTGACAGACATTGTTACATAGAGAATTATATATTTTGATTAATAATTAATACCAATGACATATGCGATATAGTAATGGATACACTTATTAGTTTAAATTTTCATTAAACTGAAATATTATAAAAAAATACAATTCAGAGTATTTTATTAAATAAGCATTAAGTCAATATTTTCATTTTATTTCATACGAATTTTGAATTCATATATGTACTAATTTTGAAAATGTAATAAGACCAGCTATTGGATAGAAAGTTAAGGACGGACATTCGAAATTATTATTATCGTTGATGATCCTAAAGAAAACAAGAATATGGCGAACCGTTGATGTTTCGTATGGCCGGGTCGATCCCATTCTGGAGGAGAATCACGGCAACCTGAGTGTGACCCCTGTAAGAGGCGCAATGCAAGCAGCTGTTTCCTTGGGTATCCACACAATTGATGTTGGGAGGCTGTGAAACTCGCAACTAAAGAAACAGAAAAGAGAAAATAAAGTACATTCAGTTTTAAAGCATAAGCAGTAGAATTTTAAGATCCTACATAAATTAATATTAATGCGACTGTTAAGGAGGTTACAGCACCTTGACATTTAAAAAAATTTTTTTTTTTGCTTTATCTTATAGCTTAAGCGTTCTAAGAATAATTTGAATTATGACTCGTTCGAAAATTTCCAAAATTGGCATTTGATTTACAGAAATTTAAATCTAGCATGGTACGTGAATTTTTAAACGAATTTCATTATTATTTTGCGTTTCTCTCGAAACTCCTTTTTTCAGACTGGTGAAGAAAACATCTCAAAAACTATACATTTGATTTTGTTCAAATTTTGCACACATCTTATGAATAATATTATCTATGATACAGCATACAACAAGAAGGACCTTTGCGGGACAGTACTTAAATCCGCAAATAAAAAAATTTCAAAATAATTTGTTTATTAGACATATTAACTCTTAAAAGACTGTGCTAAAAAAAAAACTTTGGGGACGGTGGAGTAACACAGCGTTACCTGATTAAAAATCGGCATAATTTTTAATATGTGATAAAATATACATAAATACGATACAGATAAGACTTTTAAGAGGTCCCTTTATATAATTATGTAAGGCAAACATACATATTTGCATTATTTTAGTAAATTATTATAAAATTATGGCAAATCGAATTTGCGTGCGCTTCCGCTGACGTTTCATTAGCAACTGAATACAGCGAAGCGGTCGCCAGCTCGCTTCAGTCGCCTGCACTCCGTCTTTGTCTAACACGTGTTACCTGACTCTACCGTACTCTTTCTATATTGTTTTTGTTTTCGCCGAAACCCAAGCAACCGCCATCTCTGTCCTACATGAAATGTATGGTATTGTCGTGCTCTTTCATGCTCGATTTAACTGCGATGTACAATATTCTGCCCTCTCTTGCACACTGGCCGAAAATACGAGAGTAAAGAATAAATATTTTTTAATTAAAAAATCCGTACATTTCTAACTGTTTAATTTAGTAATTTTGGTGTGAAAATGTCTATTCGATGATTACAAAAAATGTGACGTTTTAGTTTTCGTAAATAAGGTAGATATTTCATATTTTGTATGACAGGTAGACCTACGTTACATCACCGACACACAGGAGTTAACCAATGTATATCGTAAACAAAGATAATAAAACGAATTTTGTATGTGCAATAGTTTTTGTAAATTTGAATTTGAATGTATTTTTTGATGCTTCGAGGTAGTGTGGCCCCTTAATAGAAACTTACTTACATAACATCACGCCGTTTCCCCGTGGAGGTAAGCACAGAGGATAGAGCGCCACACTCTTATGTCCTGACATACAACTCTCGCTTCATCCACATCTGGTCTTAATCATTTAATCTGGTCACGTCTTCTGCATTCACCTCCTCTATCTGGCACTGTCAACACTTGGGTTATATTATCTTTCTTACCATTCTTTTCTCATTCATTCGCTCAACATGCCCAAACCACCTGAGTAACCTTTTTTTAATTCTATTAATTAAGCTAAGATCAGCGTTAAATTCATTCCTAAAATCTTCATTATTTACTCTGTCATAAATGGATTTTCCACGCGTAAGTCTGAGGGATCTCATCTACACTTTATTTATCTTGTTAATATTTATTATGTATCGATTCATTTCATAATAAACAAAAGTGAAATAATTGTATTTTTACGTTATCTTACCTTGATATGTACAGTGAAATCAAACCATTCCTCTGAATAATCCTAATTCATTTAAAACGTGATCTGTAAGTAAATATCATCGGCCTCCGGCAAAATCGACGCCACGCCGGTAGATGTAAACGAACATGGGTATTTGACCGTTCGTAAGCATCAGTAATATTTCGGGAATAAAACAATTTGTAAAATGCGTAATTAAGCCACGACTATGCCAACTATCTTTTAATTACTCCCTTTATATTAACTCGTGGCATCTGCTTGACGAAAAAACTTTGGATCGATTTTTAACCCTTTTCCAGTGATCCAGTGGAGCTGAAACTTTGCAAGCAGACTTGTAGCGACGACCAAGAAGATCTATCAAATTTTTATTAAAAAAAATTAATAAATTTTTAAAATTTTTAATGCTTTTTTCATACAACTTACTAAGTTGTATGAAAATATTTCAACGCGTCTGGTAGACACGGAACCTGATTATAGTATAATTTTGGATTTTTGGAAAAATTTTTTACTCCCTTTTGCTTCCATACATCAAGAAACTTCCACAGAACAAGGTAAAATTACAAATGTGTATTTTATAATGTATTTAGTATATACTTTCAATGATTAATCTCTTGCTTTTCTCAAAAGAAAATTAATCAAACCCAAATACATACGTAGAAAAGTATTATTAGTTAAAATGTATTAATTAGTTAAACATGCATAAATACATAAATATTCACCTAATTACTTGTCCTGTACATTCAGTATGAAAATAAATCAAGTAGAAAAAAAACCGCAATGTATGGTTAATTTGCAATACAAGTCACATATTTGATAAATTATCTAAAGGTCAGAGTGCACAAAGTGATCAAATTTCTTTAACATTATCTGAATATTCATATAAAAATACCAGTTTGTTGATATTTCCTACGTCGCCTTCTCTCGCGGCGGCTAAGAGTTTGAGCTCTCTTTCCCGCTGTTCATTATTTTCTGCGGCGAGAAGCAGCTTGTGGATGTCCTGGGTTTTAGAAACGTCTTTTGGAACCTTTCCCTCGCCATTCATTATAGAAACCTCTACTCCATGCCGCAGTAAGAGGATCAATAGTTCCTACAGAAAATAAAAGAAAATGCTGAGAAAAAATGTTTTAAGTTCAGAAAGTCCATTTTACAACAAATGCATATTACAATTTTTTCAGCAGGTTTATTTAAATAACATTTTAATTTTTTATTCAATTTTTTGATATTTTCACGATGTACTCGTCGATCAAGACTCATTTTTATGATTTTATTTGTGTTGTTAAGCATTAGACATTTTTCATTTTTATGGATTTAGATTATTCTGGTTTTCAAGGTTTTACTGATGGATATAAGGAATAAATTTTTAGTGACCGCCTGAATAATAATATCCCTCGTCACATTGTGTTACAAAAAATTGAAAGCCATAATTTTTATGCTTATTTACGTTATTTTTGCTTGAAATTACAATGTCAATAAGACATTATGGTTATTTCTGTTAATATAAAGAATACGAGTACAAGGCTTTCAGAATACAAATGTATTGTATAAATACTAATGTATTAAGGTAATTTTAGCCAAAAATGTTTTTACGACATATTGGTCCTAAGGTACAAAAATAAACAGAAACTAATTCAAAAATTGTCTTCGTTTTATGTGATTTTCTTATTCTTCTGTTTATATTTAAGGAATATAGTTAACTGAATTTAACTACAGCAAAACCTCGTTAATTCGAAATTCTAGGGGCACAAAAAAAAACATTTCAAATTACGCGGAACCCTGTCGATTCGAAGTTGAAGGTACAAAAAAAAATTAAAAATCGCAATAAAATTGCGAAATTCGCAATAAATCGTGAAAAAAGTCATGTATTTTTCAAATGTGTCAAATGTCTGTATTTTTGCATATTTCAAGAAATCATTTTGAAAACGCAAAATTTATTATGCTAATATGAAGACCGCAACATTTATATTACTAAAGTACTCGATATTGAAATATTTGTTGTTCTTACTTGCGAAAAAATCGAAATATTTTTTTCAATTTCATCAAAATTAAAAAAAAATCGAATTTTGTGAACCAAAATGTATTGATTATGCCGCAAGGACTAAAAATTATTTCGAAAATCAAAAAACGAAATACGCCAAAAATCGTAAAACTCATGAAAAAATCCATTAATTTTGTGAAAAACGTCTGCATTTTTGCATATTTCAAGAAATCATTTAGAAATCGCAATATTTATTATGCTAATAAAAACCTCCACATTTCTAAATATCCGAAATTCACGTATCTGTTGCTCTCACTTGCGAAAAAAATCGAAATATTTTTTAAATTTTGTCAAATTTAAAAAAAAATCGGATTATGTGAACTAAAACATATTGATTTACGGCGCAAGGGACTAAAAATTATTTCAAATTACGAATTACCGGGGTTTTAGAATTATCAGGGTTAATCTACTATGAAATTAGCCTTTTGGGACTTGTGGGTTTTAAATATTTCGAATTTCAGCGAATTTCGAATTATCGGGGTTCGAATTAAGGGGTTTTTCTGTAATAAAATTGATGTTTGTAAGATTTGCATGAGTTTTTATATTCTTTGAAAGAGTTATAATTATTGATAATGTTTCAAGCAGTTCATGATCCCGGAAGTTTCCCTCTCGCAATATGTTATAAAATTACTTGATACATAACATAAAAATAGGATCTGTCCTGCGTTATATAGGTTAATTAATATGCTCAAAATATTTTTACTTGTTAAAAATAAAATAAACCAGAAAAAAGTCTACCTAGAATGCAATACTGGCTAATTTTTAACATTACTTATTATGATCATTAAATTAGGAACAATTTTATATTTTTCATAATTTAGTTTTAAAAGAAACAGAATCTCACATTGAGACTAAAATTGTGTAAACTGCTAATAGAGTTTCGCAAGATGATAATAATAATAAAAAATAATAATAATGATAATAAATTAAATAAATAAAAAAGTATTAAACTCGCATAAGGTTAATGTTTTTCCTCATTTAATGATCATCATGAATAATCTCTACAATGTAAACGCCAAATTCATCAATAATATAATTATTCAGACTTCTCCCAGGTAAAACAAGTTATGAAACATTGTGAAAAAAAGCAAAACAATTTATAGAATAATATGCAATTAAGTAATAAAATAGATTTATAAAATGTAGGTACCTACATGTCTTCTACCCCAAAAAGAAAGAACTTAAAACTTAACACAAAAACTGAAATAGAATTCAGACAAAATTTGAAGAACCCAAAATAAAATATAGCGATCTGTATATTGAGTTGGGGGAATCATAAAATATATTTTATTCATAAATGGTATGATACGTGCCTTTGACATTGTTTTACTTACACTATATCAATCAATTAGTAGCTCAAATCTTATGCATACTCACAATAGTTGTTACATATTTAGATTTTTATAATTATGCTGCAGTTGAAATTATAATGAAGATAAAACACAAAATCATTTCACTAACTTCATGGCCGATGAAAGCAGCTTTATGTAATGGAGTGTCTCCTGCATCATTCGGCACATTCCCATCGGCCCCGTGTGTTAATAACAAATTTGCTACATCGAGGTGGCCGAAGTATGTGGCCAGATGCAGCGGTGTCCATCCCAAATTACTCTTCGCTTTACCTTAATAACAGAAATTTCATCAAGTGAGAGTCTGTTTAGGATGTTAGGTTAAGGTTTAGTGTATTGTACAGGGTGTCTTGCAGTCAGTAGTAAAAGCTTCGGGAAAGTCTTTTGTGGGTGAAATGTCGACAATTACGGAAATAAGCTATATCAAAGATTGCCCTTTTCTTCAATATTTCTGACTTCTTCTGTAAAACGTTGGACTTTAACTACACTAACTTATATGGATTATCAAAAATTTGTTCGCTTCATTACAAGTCAAATAAAATAACGTTAACTTATTTTTCTAATTTCTGCAAATTTTTAATCACTTTATTTAATTTGTATCAAAGGGAATGAATTTTTAATATTTGATATAAATTACTTTCATGAAAATATAACGTTTTGAAAAAAATGAGTCAAAAATATTGGAAAAACTGCAAGCTTTATTGTGGCTCATCTCTGTAACTGTCGACATTTCACCCATAATGTAAAGAATATTTTCTATTATTAATTGAATAAAGCAGGCTCCCCCAAAGCTTTTACTACTAACTATGAGACACCTGTATATGTACATTTTTTGTCTTCCTTCACTATGGTTTTTTCTACTTTAAATTGCTTTCGTGTTAAATAAAAATGGTACAAAATTATTGGAATAAATTTAAAAAATTACTTGTAATTTTAATAAATTGAGAGAGAAAACTAAATAAGAGAGATAATGAATGATTAAACCTTTAAAAATATTCAAAACCTTAAATTTTCTTGTCTATTGGAAAAAATGATTCTAAGAACCCAGTTAAATTGTACTTTGGATAATCTTTACAAAACAATACTTTGACAAGACAACTTTAAATTAGTACAGGTGATTTTGTATTGTTACTTCATACAGTAAAAATGAAAAGCAACAATTATACATCTATGCAAAACAAGGAATACACATTTGCTAATGTGTACTTCTAGAAAACTGTTACCAAAAGTATAAATTAATTAAATTAATAAAAAGAAAAAAAAATTCAATCAACATGTTTCGGGGCCAACCTTCAACAGGATAAGTTATTATCTTTATGAAAGGACCATACCATCAGTTATTTTACAGTTATTGAAAAAGTTAATTATTTGTGAAAGCATCAGAATAAAAAAATATATAAAAATTGTGTTAATAAATTATTTATTACACCACCATTTTACGTTATAGTCTCATATAAGTACATAATTTATATTCTAAATAAAATTATATAACAATACAAATTGGTAAATTATGTTATTGTGGAATCGTAGATTGCATAGATGACAGTCAAGCCTGTATTATAATTTTGTTGATTTTTTAAAATGTTTTTGCATACATACCCCCTTACTAGACTATCATACTATCCCTTTTTTGTTCACCAAATAAATAAAAAATTTCAACAATATTTAATTCTCACACCAGTCTCCAAGAATGTCTGAATTGACGAATATTACGAATAATTATTAAGTTAAAGAATAATCAATAAAGATTATCAACCTTTGCAACTAATGTCCAGACTGATGGTGCCAGTTTGGCGATTCTCCAGCAATTTTCTAACGACTGAGACATCACCGTTGCGAGCTGCGTAAAGAAGTAGCTCGTGAGGATCAAATTGATGTTCCCCATCTACTTGATTTTCCATTTTTTTCTTTTACCGCGTACTTTTCACAACTACAAGTAAAACATGTCCATAACAAGAGAAATCGTAATTATTTTTTTAAAATAATAATGAATTCTTAACGGTAAATATAAATTGCGAATTAGATATTTCATATTTTGCTAATATTGGAAATATTATATCTTGAACTTTACAAGTTATAATTTATAAATTGTTTAAAAATTGCCTCCCTTCGCGGAAAACAACAAACGAATGTCAAAAACGCCCCAAACGTCACTCTACTCCATAGATAAATAAAATAATATATTATAGGGGTTCATGCAATGCAGACATTATTATTTTACCAGACATCTTAAACTGTGGTTCGTTGGGATGAATTCTAACAAAAAATCTTATTTAAAAAAATCATTTTGATGATTAAGCTCGTTTTAAATCAGTTTTTACATGGCAAATCGATTTTTAAATAAAAGTATCGGGATCTTGATTTGACGGTATTACTGGAAATACGGTTTAAGAACTCTCCCTGATCTAAACAGCTGATCCGGGTTATTGTAATATGGCCATGCAGGTATGATAAACGTTTTATAAAAGCTATTTTATATAAAGGTGACCGTATTTTCCAATAAATAAATAAGAATTCACCTCGAAAATCAATTGAATTGAACGTGAATTGACTCTCGAGGTGGATGCTTATTTGTTTATTGAAAATTGCATACTGACCGTGTCGTTAACCAACAACGACAAGGATAGCTATTATAGTAGAACCTGGTTAATTCGAAATTCAAGGTACCAAAAGAAAAATCGCCATGCGATTGCGAAATTCACCAAAATTCGTAAGACTCATGAAAAGCTGTTAATTACAAAAATCTCTTTGAAAACATTAATTATGGTTAATAGCGGCATTTTTATTACTAAAGTTTACGATATTTACATATTTGTTGTTCTCACTTGTGAAAAAAATTTTTTTTTTTTTCAATTTTGTCACATTTGGATGCTCGTAATCAAAAATATTTATTTGAATTTATGAAAGGCTCTTTCAATTTTTACTCCATTTTAACTTTCGATTTCGCCCTTTTCCTGACTCAAATCAACGTATAGCATAGTTATTGTGATAAGGATGGTGCGCTCGAATAATCCACATGAGGCGCAGATTATGCGACGCAATGTGCAAGGCGTCCTTATCAATGGAATGTCAAGGAAAGTAGAGGGAGTTTCAAAACACTATGATACTATATACACATTTATTAAAGAAAAAACACAGTCAAAACTTACGCTCTAGAACACTATTACTAACTTTATAACTAATCTTAACCTGAGCACAACCAGTTCTGACCCCCACATAAGTTCGTCGTGTCCTTTCACATCTCCGTTCACAAAAAAAATCACAAAACACATGTTCACTATCGGAGGCCCTCGTCGCTGCGAGAGGCCCATATCCCAAGTTGCGCGGCTCGCGGGGACCGCACATGGTCCAGGCCGCGGAAGTACGTGGCGTCGGTCTCCCCCCGATCGCCGCTGGGGCCGAGCTCCAAAAAGGCGTCAGGTCTTCTTCGGGAGCCCGCCGTGGTGGAGCGGCCATCGCCTGGGTGGTCCAAGGCGTTCAGGCCACTCTCTTCTCAAGCGACGGATGGCGCCGACCCGCGTCTCAAAAATCATGTGGCAGCGGCTCGAGCGCTCGCCGCCGACGGGGCTGCTGCGGGCAGGAGCCCGAGCAACGCAAGCTGCTTCTCTCACCATGGTCGAAACAGGACAAGACCGGCTCTTGGGCACGCCGGCACGCGGCTTCAACCCTCTGTGTATGCGGGGGACGGGGTAGCCTCCCAGCACCCCCGCGCTGGCATCACTATCAACCTCGTGCGGTGAGGGGTGACAACCGCGGTACCGCGCGAAATTTTAAAATTAACATATTTAAAATAAAACTTATTTTCTAATAACAAAAATAAGACGCGATGCGGAACGTCACATGTAGGTCGCGGTCGCATCAAGGAATTTAAAAAGTGAAAAAAAATTAAACCTACCGAAGTATGTATGAGAAATTAGTTCAAACTAAAACTATTTGAAGAAAACATGCACGGGATTCCCCAATTTTAGGGATCGCGACTTAATATGTATAGATAAAGTGGATTCCGCAAGGTATCGCGAAATACATAAAGGACACCCCACACGAATGCGCACGATCAAAAAGTTGCGCGCATTATTAGTTTTTATAATGCGACTTACAATGTATCAATTTATGGCGCAAAGATCTAAAAAATATTTCGAATTATGAATAAGCGGGGCTTTAGAGTTATCTGGGCTAATTAACTATGAAATAACATTTTGGGACTAGTGTGTTTCAAAAATTTAGAATAGGGTAATTTCACATTTTACAATATCTATGAAAATATATTAAATAGATTCAGAAAAATAAATTATATTTTGTAACTCAGTATGGATGGTGTGGGATAATGTTTTCATTCATAATTTTTAAAATAAAAATCCAAAAAAAAGTAACCCATAAAAACCAAGTTTTTATTATACCTACTCCCTTTCTCATTTACTAGTGGAAACTGGTTTGGCGCTTAACCTACGCGTTGGGCTTCGGTCGAGCGACGCTACGAAAGGGAGTAATATAAAATTTCCAAAAATCCAAAATTATACTATAATCAGGTTCCGTGTCTACCAGATGCGTTGAAATAATTTCATACAACTTAAACCATTAAAATTTTGAAAAATCCAAAAATGTATTAATTTTTTTAACGAAAATTTGATAGATCTTCTTGATAGTCGCCACGAGTCTGCTTGCAAAGTTTCAGCTCGATGGATCACGGGAGAAGGGTTAAAAATCGATCCAAAGTTTTTTCGTCAAGCAAGCAGACGCCACGAGTTAATATAAAGGGAGTAAAAATACGAATCCTTAAAACGCGATGTGATTGGTCGTGACGTTGTTTGCCTAGAATTATAGATAAACGTACGTGATCTATGGCATTTGTAACTATAATTTTTTTCGTTTACAGATACGAACACTTACTACTATAGGGTGACCGTTCGTCTTCGCTTTGTTTTTACTGGTGTTTGCATATTTTTTTTTGGATTTTGCCGTGTTTGTGACCTATTTTAATAAAATAACTGTCTTAGAACACATTTAAAAAATGGAGGACGGATTTTCACAAGGAAAATCCGACAACTTACCCAAAATTGACGCTTCAATGTTGGATTCATTTTTCAGTTTTCAGGAATGAATTTCTATATTTGGGTACCATATAATATCTACAAAACTTTTTCCCTGACATTATGGACATACAACACAAAAAAGCCGTCTTGTTTTGTAAAAAAATGAATGAACGTCTAAATACGCGAATTTGCTGTTATTATTGTGTGAAATTACCCTATTGCGGGTTTGAATTGAAGGGGTTTTGCTGTAATATGCATTATACACAATAGTAAGTGTATTTAAAGGTGCAAAGTTATGAAACACAAACTCTACATAGTATCTGCATTGCATATTGCGGATGGGGATATAGAAATGTGATATATGCAATGATTTGTTTGTATTATAATTGCGATATAATACGTCGTGCACCAAATAGACATCAAGTAGCTTGCTTCTCGCTCAATTCTGGAAATTCCTTTACGCGATTTCGGCATAAATATGTATACACGTACTGTAATTTCACTTTCCACAGATAATACAGAGATAAGTTCAAAGGAAATTATGATTCATTTTCATATGTATTCTGTATGGTGAAATGCCTCGTCGATGCATATCGAACTTGACAAATCTCAATCTAAGAATGGTGAATGCAGATAACTTCTAGACATGATCCAGGACAAAAACAGAATAACATAATTCTTTAACATGAAAGAAGAATAATGAGTCTCCATCTTCCATAATCAGACCTCCTTAGAAGATAAGAATTTAGAGGAGAAAACAATGATTGGCTACTTAGATCTGGTCTTGAAACATAGCAAGGCCACTTTGAAACAATATTTAGATTCCATTGAACCAGAGTGAAGCATTTCCAATAATTAATTGTAATGTAATAAATCTTATAGATGTACGTGGAACCTTGCATAACGAGCACCTCCCATAATTTATATAACAAGTTGTAAAAAAAATGCTTGCGTAATGAGTGACGTTTTGCATAACGAGTGTCAAGTGTGAGGTTTAATAGCCTTTGTAAGAATGTCCCTGAAGAAAAAGTTGCAAAAAGACGGCGGTAAAAGAAAAAATCACAGTAGAAGTGAAACATGAAAGCACTGAGAAGCGAAAACGAGGTAGCTGACCTAGCACGCACATACAATCAAAGATTTGCAGTATCCTAAAGAACGAGTACAATATCTGAGCAACGGCCACGTATACTCGACAATATTTGTTATATATGTTGCTTCTCATATAGAACAACGAGAAGCAAATGCAAGGCGACACTACTTTAATCTCCATTTTGAGTATTTTTTGCAGCATGGAATGCATTAACACATTAACACCATCATGGAACGCACAATTCCTATGTGAAAAGTGTTTCGCATTACAAGTACTATTTGAGAACGAATTATGTTTATTAAACAAGATTCTCACGTATTATGAATTTAAAAAAAAAAAATTAGCGAGTCAATTTCTTTATCGACTCTCTGCGGTAAACAGCCTTCCAATGAACCGAACGCAAAGATATTACACATCAAAATCTATTTTATTATGATCCACGGTAATCAAATTAAGTACATTATTTTAATTTACTGTATTACCATATAATATAAAAGAATATAAGGCATTATTTTTCCTAGATTATAAAAAGCATCACCACTTTCACACTAACAAATTACTTGCAGAAAATTGTCTCGTATACATAAGGGATATAATTAAAACACAAAGCTTAAATAAAGTATTATTTGATGTATTATTTTTGTACTTTAAAAATTCATAAATCAATGTTGATTTCTTTTTATTGTATAAAAGTATGATACAATATTGGATACTTCATTTGACTAAATAAAATTTTGACTTTTTATTTACTTCATACACTTGTCATTTTCAACTCAACTTTTTAGTTAGAATCATGTTCACCTCGATGTATGTTTAACAAAACATCATTGGAGAAAATCAGTCCACATACTTCGCACACCTGAGTCGCGATTTCATGGCTACTCAAATGTTTTTTCAAAAGACTCCCGTTAATGAACTGTCTTTTACAAATGCTGCATTCAAACTGATTTCCTACATGGGTTAAAACATGGCGAGATAATGAATTATAAGAGATGAAACTTTTTCCACATGTGTCACAGAGATGTTGGGTATTTTCCAAAATATTAGTGTGTTGCTTTATATGAGTGTAAAGTTGATTTCTGTAGAGAAATATCTTGGAGCACACTTTGCATCTGTAGAAGCAAGATCCGTCATCTTTGAAGTTTTCATCATTGTGTTTCAATTTCCTGTGATTTTGCAAACTGGCCTTACTCGAATAATCGTTTCCACAATCTTCGCAAACAAATTTATCCGAGTTCAATTTGATTTTTAATTTAACGTGAGATTTGGCATGGTTGTAAAGTTTATCTCTAGACTGGAATTTTTCTCCACATTCTCGACACTTATAAATACATCCAATATCAGCGACAAAATCGGAATGACATTTCTCGGTATGCTGATTTAATCTTTCCAATCCCACAAATTGTTTACCGCAATGTTGGCAGGTACAAATTTGCGAAGTCTTGTGTACTGATCTGTGTTTCAGCATTTTGTCTTTTGTTTCAAATAAATCACCACAATCGACACAAGTCCTTTTCAAAGCTTCACAACTCCCCATATGATTGGCGAGCTTTTCAAAATTGTTAAAAACCGATTTACAGGACATGCATGAATAGCTCTCGTCTGAAACATTTTCATTGTTCTCTTCTTTTAAAGCGGAAGATGATGTAGATTTAGTTTGCTTAGATAATAGTTCGTTTACAATATCCAAATCAGAATCTAGGACATCAATTTCCATGTGTATTTCGTAAGAATCATCTGGAGGATCTGAATTATTATTATTCCTAATATTTGTTACTTTAGTAACTTTAATACCACTGTTGACTAACTTATTGGCAGCTTTTGTTGGACTTTGGTTTTCACCGGTTAGATATTCTAAAGCATTCAATGTATTAGCATCGCTAGTAAGAAGTTCCATGTCAAAAGAATTGTTACTGCTGTCGAGAAATTCTGCAAAAAATTCACTCTCGCAGGGAGATTTTAAGTTTTCCCGGTCACAGATTTCTTCAGTTAAAAGTCTATCGGTGGAAATTTGCGTTGATTCGTTGGTTAGACACGCCAATAACCACTGTTCGCAACATTTTGAATTCATGTAAAATTCGTAAAACCCGTGAAGGTGGCTGGCACACTTGCCACAAATACTTTTAGGAAGTAAATCTTCACAAGTTATTTCAATTGAAAGACAAGTTGACAGCTCTAATGGAATATTGTTTATACCGTCAAATATTGAAACAAGTGTATCAGACTGTGATAAGCACAATCTACAGTACTTTTGAAAATTATTGACGTTTAAAACATTTTCCATGCTTATAATAGCAAAAATACTTTCATATAGACTTTGAAAAATTTTAATATAACAGAACAGCTGTCACAATCGACTTTGACAGATAGTTTAAAGATATAGTCCGTCTAACTTATCTGAAGAATGGCCAAATTTGGAACTAACGACGCCATATTGGATTACCTACAGCTGACAGACCTTTGACAGACTTTGTTTACAGAGGGGTTCACGACGGTTTCGATAGTTTTTTAAGAAAATTTTAGATTTTCACCATGCCAAAAACCATTAAAAGCGGCGTTCGGGAAATAATCTTGAAAATGCACACGTTTTTTGAAGAAGAACAAAGTCTAAAAGCCCCAATTATATCGTTTGATTTTGTTCATAGACTTATTGCCGCCACTTCAGGTTAGTGCTGCCATGCAGTTATAATGATTTTCCCATACTTAGTTTTTTATTTTACTATTATACAATTTCTTCAGGTATTTCTGAATCGGCAATTTACAAAATAGTTAAAGAAGGTAAAGTGGCCGTGGAAATGGGCATTAAAATATCTACACCCGGAAAAAAGAACAAGGATAAGTGGAAAAATTGAATTAGAAGCCGTAAGATGAGAAAAGTTTTAGAACATATTTTATTCGATAATTTTTTACATAGAATTTTTATTATTTATACTTTTTATTACATAATTCATTAACGAGTTCATTTGTATAAACATCTTTTTTCAAAAATAAACTTTTTTATTTATGCACATTAAAGACTGGTTGCATCAACTTACTTTATAGCAATAGTTCATTTAAAGCATAGATTTTTACGAGAGCGAGTTGTTTGATCGGTGGAAAATGCAAAATATCTATGCTTTGAACGAAAGATTACTATAAACCAAGTTGATACAACGGCCCTAAACCGATTGATATCCTTAGGTGTTACTGAGTTAAACATGGTGGTCATGATCATTAGGTATGAGACACCGAATAAAACCGGCGCCACACTGCGCGGATCTTCCGCCGCGTCTCTTCTGTCGTGGAACATCGCTACATTTCTTTCCATACAATATGCGCTTATTAAACACACTACGCGGATGATCGGTCGATCTATTTGCTTTGCCGATTTGGCGCAACGGAAAAAACGCGGCGGAAGATCTGCGTAATGTGGCGCCGGCCTAAAAGAATTATTATTGTTTGTTTTTTCCTGAAAATTGTATTTTTCTTTGATTTTGAAAAAACGCCATTTTGTGACGTGTATTTTACGAATGTATATTTTGATAAATTTATTTGTACGTTAGTTTACATTTTTTGTTTTTTATCGTGTCGTATACTGCTTAATAACTTGTTTAAGAAAAAACGAATTTGCATAAAATTCCCTACAAATGAGATAATTTTTAGACTATGGGCAGTACCACAACGATTGGGACGCCCTCCTTTATTCTCCAGATAAGTTGGACGGACTATACCATTTATTCCATAGAAAATAATTGTTTGTGTAGGTACTTATTTTTTTTTTTTATTATACTTTTGCCTAACTCCATTGGGGTGAGACGCTAGGAAAAAGATGAAGAAGAAGGCGGCTCGTGTCAAAAGTCAATACTGTCAAACTGTCAGTATTGTGACAGTGACAGGTAACGAGTAACAAGTATCAATAACTCATTTTTTATTTTGAAAAATCCCAACTTTTATCCGTACGTTGGTAAATTTCTTTTAAAGTAACCGTTTATTTTAGTCGTCAAACGAGAAGCATGGATAAGAGGACATTTCGAGTTCTTTTGGTTCATGAATACAAATTGGGCCACAACGCATCTGAAGCTACTCAAAACATTAACCGGGCTTGGGGAGAGAATACTACTGACGACCGTAAAGTACAACGCTGGTTCAATAAGTTTAAATTCTTTGAAGACATGCTCATCGAAGATAAAGAACACGGCATATTTTCCAGCTATGACGATAATCAATCAACAGCTGAATCAACTGAAGCTGACACAAAACTGTTGGAGGAGGCTGCGGATAGGCTTGGCGTTAGCGTTGCGAGTATATCTCGCCATTTGGATGAAATCAAGAGGATTAAAAGGATTGATTTATTGTTACACCAAAGAAAAAATAAGCCGGAATTTACTTGAGCCCATTTTTTAACCATCCAGTGGGAACGGGAATGTGATATGGAAAGGGAAACCGAGAAGGAATGGGAATGTGTTATGTCAGTCCCGGAGGTCAAAGAGATATTTAGATAATTGGTATACATATGATTGAAATAATTTGCTTTTTACGACATAGCGCTTGCTTTAACATGGGCACACAAATTGAAATAATTTTTGGTCTGCAATTTTGTGCTAATTTACCATATATAATGTGCAATATTATTATACTTGATGCTTGTTATTTAGTATATTTTAGTGGTTGGTGCAGTAAATAGATAGATAAAAATATGAATGCTTGAGATACAATATTTTCATTAGGAGCTCCCACAAATATTGCTTGTTTACAAAATTTTAATAGCGCAGTTACCAAGTCACGGACCAAATGAAAACACTTTTCTTGTCTTTTCTTCTTTATTCATAGTAAATTGGTGAAAAGTAGAATTCTTTATGCTGTGTTTTAAATGTAGAATGTATAGTCTGTTGAGATTAAGGAAGTAAATATTAAATAAAGCAATCTGTAGATATGGATTTTTTCTCAAAGTATATCACCCATTAGGCGTGTGCAGTCAGTATATTGAAGCATAACATAAATCTTGGGAAAAAAACAAAATTTAATGTTTATCTGACAGAATATTACGATATATTCAAATTTGAATAATATGATAATTATCATTATAGTGAGTATTCATTCTAATTAAATACAGCTTATATCAAAATACTAACTGCATGCTGTCACACCTGTTAGAGATCATTATCCTAATTCACCTGCCTTGCTTTATTAGATTTTTGGATGAAATTGAAGATTTAGAACAATCCTTGTTTGTATCAGATAATTTTATAATTCAAAAATAGCATCCTGAGTAAAACCATCACTCATCTATACTATGTGATGTATAAAGAGGTACAGTTTGGATGTAGGAGGTAATCTCCGAAACTACTCATCCGATTTCAAAAATTCTTTCATCAATGTTTAGAATGGACTTTCATGGTGGTTGTAGGCTATATATTATCCAGTTGAAATAAAAGGACTCTTCGTGATAATCTTTTTTACAACTAAAGTCGACGAAAAAACGGTGAAGCGAATGCGTTTCTTACGAACGCTGCCTTAACAGTAAGAGATAAATGAAGATAGAGAAGTTGTAGAACTCAAAAAGCCTATAAAAAAATCAACGACGACATATATCTATATGTTAAGGTTAATTCACAAATTGGTTAATTCACAAAACGATATGAATAAAATATATATTAAAAATTAATTTAATCTGTTTGGGGTAATTTAAGTAGGTAAAATTTAATTCTTATCAAAATAAATTTGCTTATCATCAGAAAATTTTTATATAGATAAAAATTATTGTTTGGATGAGTACTTTAGAGTATATTGATATTTTTCACTGATATTCTTATAGTCTCAAACCGAATTCCATGCGGGCGAAGCTGCGGGTACAGCTGTACAAAATAAGTATGCAGAGGGTCGCTGTAAGAAGATGAATGATGTCTTTCATAAAAATTATGAAAGGTCGTCTTATTTACCTGCACAGGGGTCTAATCCAAAAAACAAATAAGTATTCAAAATTGGTCAAATTTTTTTTCAGCTTTTCACATACGTGTATTAATTTATTTTAAGAAAAATCATTTGAGGTAAGGAAAGTAGTCAATAAATTTGTTTTGTAATTTTTATTAACAGTCATGAATATTTGCTGGCAAAGATTACATATACACAATTTTTAATAGTGAGTATCTACTTTGATCGTAGATGTTCTTTGATATTTCATAAATAACCCATTTTTCCTGAAATTTGGGTGCTCTTATCATACAATGTGTGTATTTTACTAAGTGCATACTTATACACACTTCACCCATACCATTATTATTGGAAATACATATATCTTTTTTAAAAAATCTCGTATAAAAATTTAATGGGATCAGTCTGTTTCCTTTTATATGTGTACATTTTATACATATTCCATCACACGACAATATTAAAGGTTCTTCAAAGGAAGATTCCAGTTTTCGAATTTAGTTTTTTCCGAATGATAATGTATTAAGAAACAATGCTAGTTAAGGCGGTGTGTATTCTCAAATGGGTAAGAGGGTTTGCACACCAGAGATATGCAAAGTCACACCTGTGTTCACGGGAATAGAAGGGAATAAGCAGAAGTGTGCTGATATCCGTATACTCGTCGTTTTCTTCATTCACCGTATTATAGTGCATTATCATTGCTTACAAATACATTGTTATGAAAACTACACACTACATAAACATGTTTGTGATGAAAATATTTGTGTCAGATTAAATCTTCTTAAATTACTTGGTCACATTTGTCTCTCGTTAAAAATTATGCCTCTATAAGTAAAATGGCAATTATAACACATATGTTTTTTTTTCTTAAAATTTGTATTTATCACATTTTTTATTGATCTTAGTGCCGTTTATTTGATCTTTGGTAATTGTGGTTAGGCAAAAAGCATATATTTTTACAAAAACAGGTTGATTGGTAAAAAATGCAAAAATCTGTGCTTTTTTCTTAACTATTAACATCAAAAAACCGGCCCCTGGATTCTTTCTACAATGTTATAAAAAATATACAAAATTCTTTTAAAAATTTCTTGGTAATGTGCTATTTTCTCGATTGATGCTGAGATGAACAATTTTATAAATCACCTAATTGTAGAAAAACGTTTGTTTACAGTGCTTTCAAAAATTCCTATTACACACATAAATTAAATCTATTTGACTTTGTATGGCAATGATATATAAATTTAATCATGGGCTTCGAGGCCACTATCAATAAAATCTTTAAGAACGAGTCCGATTTTGTTTGGCTGTACTCTACACCAGTTGTTCAGAAGCAGCATGCTGGACGGAATGGATTGTTCCACTTTTTCTCTCCTCATGGCATCAATGATGACTGATGCTGCTTCATTCGGCTTGACAATAGCCAAAAGTCCCGGGAAACGAATCCTGGGTTTGTGACAAAGGCCAGTGTCTACAATGTAGGGGTAAATGCTGGTGAACTTAATCTAAAACAAACAAATACATCTCAGTTACAATAACCAGTCACAATCGTTCTCAGATAAATACAATATAATTTCAATATGAAATTTTATTTTTATATTTGGTAATCTTTTTCTTTTGGTTTACCAAAAAAACATTAGTATATGCCTATATCATAAGGTAATGAAGCATTCCTTTATATTTTTGCAAAACTGAGATTGTTCAAATCCTGTTAGATTGCAACGAACTATTACAGAAAAATCTGTAGTCTCCTATAATAATAATAATCCGGGGATCATTTTACACCACATGTTCGAACAAAGGAAGAGCTAATGTATGGTTCAATACACATATGCATGTAACACCTCAGGTTGGATGAATTTTGAAGTTTATTAGTATTTCCTTTCCATGATGATCCATCGCTTCTTTTAGAGGCCCACACATACAACTTGCTGGGAGGCTTCTCGACTTCTTTAATGGACGAAAACATTAAATTTTGTAAGATGCGATTATGTCTGATGGTTTTGGAACAATTGATAAAACTCACTGGAATATCTTGAAGTTCATACCTATTCATTTTGACTGCAGGTTTACAGCAAAATGTGTTTTTCGACGACCAGAGAGTCAACCAATTCAATTGTGTTCTAGGAATCGAAAGTCAGAAATCGATCTGGATGTTTTCGGTCAATCAAGTCAACACGGCGACAAATTGTGGTCCTGTAGGTATAAACCAGAAACCAAGGAACAATCAAGCCAGTGGATATAGAAGTGGTGTAAAAAAATTCACCGGAGGGCAAAAAACAGCATTACTTAAAAAAATTCTTCTCACAGATGGGAAAAATGTTGAGATAGGTGCATCTATGTACATATTACAGTACATATTTTGAAGATAATAAATTTTGAAAATGTTCTTTCAAGTACACAATTTTTAATAAAATAGTTATTGATATTTTTAAGCCCCGAAATAATGTTTCTGACTATTTTTTTTACATAAACTTGAATAAGAAGTTGGTAGCACACTTACATTTAATTTCCTTGGATCTGTTCTCATTTCTTCAAAAAGAGCTTCCATTACCCCTCGGACTGCGAATTTGGATCCACAATATGGTACTAAATTTACCAGGCCAACTACACCAGCCATTGAGGACATAGCCACTATATGCCCATGATTTCTGCTGATCATGCTCGGTAAGAAAGCTTCCAATAACTGAAACAATTTTTAAATAATTACACAAATGCAACAATATAGTATAAGAAAATATAATACATAATCTATAGATAGTAAATCAAAAAGTAATTTAAGCAAAGTGTTATGGCTCAGAGACTTGTAAAGATAAAAAAATAATTTATTTAAAAGGTTAATGTTTACAGATGCATACAATTAATGACTGATTCATAAGTACCTAGTACATTATACATTACAGACTTAAAATAATTTTTAATGCTTTGCGATTACTATTAAAATTTTATTTATTGCTATTTTTCATATTTCCACATAATTTAAAACATCTAGTAAAATTTTAAACATTCACATCAATAATTATTTATATTCAGAATATTTTGAGTTTGTCCAAATTTTTCAAAATACAGTACTGGATTATGTCACACGTCTCTGTGAGACATCTTTTATATAATATGTCTTAATTATTTTTATTTGTATTCCACAGAATTGTTCCATTTGAATATTCCTGAGCAATGTGTGTACATATCGACAGCTACCTAAAAGACAGAAAGCAATACACCACACTACACGAAACCACAAGTACATATATGAATGTCAGCTATGGTGTTCCACAGGAATCAATCCTAGGACCATTACTCTATATAATATACATAAATGACCTGGAGCAGCTAAATATTAGAGGCAAAATAATACTCTATGCGGACGACCTCGGAATATTTTACGAAAACAATAATGACATAGAAACCACAAAACAAATCAACAAAGACATAGACATATTAACTGAACGGACAAAAAGAAATATACTAACCTTAAACGCTCAAAAATGTAACTGCATTAACTTTGAGGCCAAACGGAAAACGCATAAAATGGACATAAAAATACATAATGAAACACTTACTGAACTAGAAAATACTAAATACTTAGGACTCAACATAGACAGACATCTCAAATGGACCTTTCAAATAGACAAAGTAACTGACTCACTGACAAAACTGACCAGCCTATTCCACAAAATACACGAAATCACACCAAATACCGTAAAAATTCTGATGTACCAGGCATACGTCAAGAGTAGAATAGGATATTTGATACCCTTCTGGGGAACCGGAAACAAAACTAACCTAAACAGACTCCAAGACAGCAAAACAAAATATTAAAAATGGTCTATGATCTGAAATACCGTACACCAACTGAAACTGTATACCGTATAACACAACAATTAAACATCGAAAGCATTACAAGAATCGAAACACATAAAATCATTCACAGACTAGCAATTGGCGAAATACAAGACGAAGACATAAAATTAGACAAAATACACGAAAAACACCAACACAACACTAGAATGGCTCAAAACTATCACATAACACACGCCAAAACAAAAACAGGACAATCCCGACTAATTTGCAACGGACTAAAACTGTACAATGACCTGCCACAACAGACCAAACAACTGACCACTGACAAATTCAAAACAGATGTGACAAAAATATTAAAACTCGGCCAACTATAAAAAAATGACTTTGTATCTAAATTATATTATTACATTTTCTTATATTGAATCCTGTAAAAATGTTGCCCATAAACCTCTTAGGTTTCCATAACCTTTAAAAAAAAAAAAATATCCGAAATCACAACAATAATTCATTTATGAATATGGTCTGTTGAAAATAATATTTTAATTGTGATATGCAAGAGTCCAATATGTAATGGCACTTATCTCACAAACTCGAAAGACACTTATAACTTGTTGTATTGTGACCAAAGTTCTTAGTAGTGATGGGTCGTCGACGTATTTACCGTCGACGAAACGAGACCGTCCACGTCCGTCCATCGACGAGACGATCAACTAGTTGAATTCATCAACTAGTTGACGCGTCAACTTCGTTACGCGGACGTTCTATCTAAACATCGGGACGATGGTCAACTGTCTACGGTTCGACACGACGCTGCTCGACGGCTCAACCGTTGGCTATTTTTATTACGTTAATTTTTAAAATTTAAAGAAGTTCGAAGGAATAAAGTGGAAATATAGGGGAAAGTAAAACCGCTACTTGTAAAAATAAAATTATGTAAAGAGAAATATTTTATTATTTATTTGTTTACGCACATTACAGGCTTATACATATTGTTTTATATACTTCTTTCTATATATAAAAAAGAAAGAAGTAGGTATACACAACAATATCAGGTGTAAGCAGTAAAATATTAGTTCAATAAAAATAAAATAATTAAACAGAATTGTTTTATTTTATACAGTGCAAAATTGGGAATTCACCGAAACGTCGCACGTGCACATTGCAATCAAGTAAAAAATAATAGATAATAGCTTATTAAGCCTATCTCACCCTACGCATGCATTCAAATTTCAAGTCTCTGTCATAGTTCGTGTACACAGATCTGCACTCTATGGTCGTGTACTTTAGAGTTGAAATGAAATTACCCGTTGAGCCGTCTATGACCTCTATGGTGTCTACAAGTCGACAGCGAGAGATGAGAGAGAAATAAACGGAGACGTTTTGCCTTGCTCTCGCTCGTTGTTTTGCACTACATTGAATCTCGAATCGTCCACCGTCCACCGTCTACAAATTCAACTAGTCCACGCGATAAACGTAAACCGTTGACGCGTCGACGCAACGTCAACGGTTGATTTCAACTAGTCCGTTCATTCAACGCCTATCCCTAGTTCTTACACAAGAAATTAAAGTCTCATCCATGTATATCATAGGCATAAAATATTTGTACAATAATATCAGTCTTACCCAAAAGTGAGCAAAAACATTGACATCAAATATCTTCTTGATTTCATTTTCTTTGTGATCGAGGAATTTCTTGCATGGCATGATACCAGCATTGTTGACCAACACAGATACCTCGCCAACTTCCTTCCTAATGTCGGCTGCCATTTCCATCACCCTTTCTCGGCTTGAGACGTCACATCTAAAAATAAGAATGATCATAGCATCAGATAAACCAAACAAAAAATAGTAGTACATATATAAAAACTTGAATTTTGAGGGGAGGTCTTATAACTTTTTGTTTATTTTAATACTATAACAGTCAATAATGAATTGGTACATTACACCTATTTATTAACGCATATTCCTTAGTTTGAATTGTTTAAAAAACTTTAAATAAACTGCTTTTCCTAAAATGTATTTAGTAAAGTACATACAGTCGTCCCCCTCTGTAACGAAACTCCCTATAGAGAAAAATTCTCTATAACATAAAAATGAACCAGAGTTGTTTGGTTTTCGATAAGAATCTATGTATTAATTCACTCTCTATAATGAAATGGCTCACTCTGTATAGTGAAAAACGGTACGATGTTGAGAAGGTGTGGCTGGAGTTGACTTCGAGCTATTCTCCTGACGCTATCTTTAATGCAGATAAGACCGGATTTTTTTTTTAAAAACGATACCAGACAAGACTCATATTTAAAAACGAGCAGTGAGTAGTTGGCAAACACTTTAAAGAGAGCATTACCAGTGCTAGCGGATATCACATGAATCGTACAGAAAAATAAAGCTAATGGTGGTGAATACGCACCTTAGTGATGTATTTTCAATTTCCTAATTGTTTATTCTCTTT
Organism: Agrypnia vestita; assembly: GCA_016648135.1. Classification (NCBI taxonomy): domain Eukaryota; kingdom Metazoa; phylum Arthropoda; class Insecta; order Trichoptera; family Phryganeidae; genus Agrypnia; species Agrypnia vestita. The sequence goes on along the minus strand of JADDOH010003370.1, from coordinate 59,896 downwards.
ATTTCATATGCTCAATATGCATATATATTTACTGCAAATGCCGATTTTTTATTTATTTAAATATATATATTTTTTAAGTAAAATTTTTATTTTGTAAAATTAAATTTTTAAAAAAGGACTTACATGAAGGAGTGTGCCTTTCCTCCAAGTCCTTTAACCTCCTTAACTGTCTCCAGATTTCCCTTCTCATTAATATCCACACAGACAATAATTCCTCCCAGGGCGGCATACTGCAGGGACAGCTCCCTACCTATTCCATGACCAGAGCCCGTTATCTGAAAATAATTTGATTGAACCATTATTTCTTCCTGTATTCATTATTTCCGAGACTTAATATCGAGGGTAGAAAACCAAAAGCGCGTTAGCGATTATTTTGAACTTTACAGGAAAGTACAAGAAACTTCTGTCAATCTAATTTTGTCAATGTTTTTTTTTTAAATAGAGACGCGAACACTGAATACATGTCATATTAATATTCTTACTATTTTCAAACTACGCTAAACGCTTGTGCTATGGAAATAGGACTAACTTGCTGGTCTGGAGTGAGGTCCGAACGCGCGACCTATAGATCATGAGGTGTGAGTCCTAACCACAAGACCAACAAGCTACTCTTCTTTTCTTTTATTATTAAACAATGTCCATATTTGTTAGTCCAAAATACATATAATAAAAGAAACATTGACAAAATCAGATTGACATAACTTTCTTTTGCTCTGTAAAGTTTGAAATAATCACTAACGCCCTTTTGGCTTTCTACCCTCTATATTAATTATTTGGTGTAAATAATTGATATTTTATGTCGATAAATGTACAACATGAACGTGTTCCAAAACAATTGACGTTTGTAAACAACTGATAACATGATTTATGTTACTCTATTTAAAAACAATTTATGTACATATTATCTATCTAATGGAATGGATATTAATTGCAGAAGCGTTGAGTCGTTAAGGGAATGCATTTTTTACCTTCACACTACGACAAAATGTATGTAACTAATAATGATAATAAATGTCTGCAATAAAAAGCGTGAAACCACATGAATAATACCAATTATGCTATAAGTATGCATTCAAATCAGTAATTTATATACAATAAGTAATACCTACATATAATAATTGGCTATAAAAAGTTACTGAGTCAATTAGATGTTTGTTATACTATCTTGAATAAAAATGACTACATATTAATCGGCTCCATTTTATATTTTATTTTTTTTAAATCGAGATGCGATCACGGAATACGTGTCATATCAATATTTTCACTATTTTCAAACTAAGCTAAAAGCTTGTGCTATGAAAATAGGATTAACTTGCTGGTCTGGAGTGAGATTCAAACCCGCAACCTTTGGATCACGAGGCGAGTGTCCTAACCACAAGACCAAAAAGCTCCATTGTTGGCATTGTTTCATTTAACATGGGCCATTTTCTTGAAAAAACTGTCAGTAGACTCTTAAGTCTTAACCTTTGTGATAGATCTGAGGAACGTATGTCGCGACGCCAGAAAGAGACTGCATGACAGAGAGAGAGAAGGTATAAAAGGCGCGTGAATGTCGAATCGCTCTCTCTTTTTACTACCATTGTTATTCAGACCGCATCTTACTGTACACCGTTTGTCTAAACCGTTATTGTCACCCAATAAAAACTTACGAGAAGCAAGTCTTTACTTGGAGTTTCCTCATCCCGAATAAGTATATTACATCTGGCGCAGCCGAAAAGGAATATTTTTTTTGACGAAGATCGGGAGATTTTGAAAAAAAATATTACGGAACCGGGAGCAGCATAATACGGCAGGGGACACAGCGGCGTAATTTTTCAAGAGGAAAAAAAGACGCACAGTAAGAGGGAAAGGCGGTCACATCGACGGACATCGACATCGCAGACTTCAAGAGGAAGAAGACGAGCGTCGAGGGTCACTGGATGCGGATCTAGGAAGGGTCCACATCGCCACTTCCATCGCGGACGAGCTACGGAGGCGGAGACTTCCGGAAGCTGAGGCAGAGCGGCGGACCAGAGCGACGGGCTGAGGAAGGCGGAAGGACCATCCGAAGACGGGCGAGCTCTGGACGAGGGAAGCGGCCGAGGAAGGAGTCACCAGGAAGGCGTGGACCAGCAGCAGACGCAGGCGAGGAGAATCAAGGCGGCAGGGCCAAAGTTAAGTACTTTTGTGATTCCTTTGTCTGTAGGTAGTTGTTGGGCAGCATGGAATGGAGAGCGCTGTCGTTTGACCACGAGAGTGACGCATGGGACGTCTACAAGGTTCGGTTCGAGCAGTATCTTGTAGCTAATGATGAGAAATGGGCAGAACCAAAAAAAAAAGCGATTTTTTTAACAACTTTGTCAGAAAATACTTTTACATTGTTGCAAAATTTAGTAGTACCTAAGAAGGTAACAGATGTAAAATTAGAAGCATTGTGGGAACATTTAGATAAATTTTGTTTTAAAAGCATATCGATTTTTCATGAACGCGAAAAATTTTTCTCAGCAAAGCAATTTGAACACGAGAGTGCCCAAGATTTCGTGGTTAGATTAAAAAAATTAAGTAGTTCATGTAAATTTGGAAAAAGATTGGATGAAAATTTACGCGATATTTTTGTACTTGGAGTACATAATCATAAGCTAAGAGAGAAGTTATTTTTAGAACCGGATGATCAATCAATGGCAGCTATGGAAGGCATTGCGTATAATTTCGAAGCTATTACGGGTAGACTACAGAAAACCGAGAGAATTAAATCAGAAATTTGTTTTGTTGAAAAAAATAAATTGTCACAATCAACTTCGCGGAAGCATGTTTCGGTGGGTACTTATAAAAATTCCAGCGGTTCTAGAAATGTGCATTATACGAATGCGAAAGTTGCACAATGTTTTGCGTGCGGGGCAACGACACATAAGAAGGTTGATTGTCCTTATAAAGATTTTGTTTGTAAGGGATGTTTCAAAAAAGGCCATCTGAAAAAGGTGTGTAAAAATTTAGGAAAAAAACGGGTTAATGTTATCGCAGAAGACATCACGCGAATGGTGGGGACTGCAAGTAACGTAGGCACGAATAAACCGATCATGATTAAAATATCGATCGAAGACACACGCTTAGATTGCATGGTGGATACAGGGTCCAGTTCTTGTGTGATTCCAAAACAGATTTACGACGCGAAGTTTGGTCACATTCCACTCATAAAAACTAATCTTACGTTATACAGTTACGATAATTCGGCTTTCAAAATATGCGGGATATTAAAAACAAATGTTACATATAATAATAAAATGTTACCAGTAGATTTTGTTGTAATAGACAACGGAATATTGCCGTTAGTAGGTAGAGATTTCTTAGGTAGGTTCGGAATTTTATTATCGGGAGTTAACACTTTAGAGACCGGGGAAGTTATCGATTTGGATGAACAATCGCGTTTTGTTGAAAACATTAAAAAGGATTATCCCGCAGTTTTTTCTAATACATTGGGGAGGTTTAATAAATTTAAAGTAAGGTTAACAGTAAATAAGGATTTTTGTCCAAAGTTTTGTAACGCGAGAGTCGTGCCATTCGCAATTCGGGATAAAGTAGAAGCGGAATTAAGAAGATTGGTGGATGAAGGTGTGTTACAAGGGATTACGGCAAGCACCATGGCATCACCTATTGTTCCAGTTTTAAAGAAATCCGGCGAAATTAGAATTTGTGGAGATTATAAAGCAACCTTAAATCATCAATTGATTATAGATAGGTATCCGTTACCGCGGTTCGAGGAGGTTATTGCAGAAATTAGCGGGGGACAATTCTTTAGTAAGATAGATTTAAAAAGTGCTTACTCACAATTGGAATTAGAGGAGGATAGCAAGAAGTATACGGTTATTTCTACTTCTCTGGGGTTGTTTCAATACAATCGGTTAGTATTCGGGATTGCTTCGAGCCCAGGAATTTTCGCTAAGGCAATGGCTTCATGTTTACAGGGTTTAAAAGGGACGGTCGTATTTTTAGATGATATTTTGGTTTCGGGAAGGACTTGGGAAGAGCACGGAAGGAATGTTCGAGCGGTTCTGGATAGACTGAAAGAATGTAATCTGACCGTGAACGCGGAAAAATGTGAATTTTTCACAGAAAGTGTAGAATTTTTGGGTCATATGATTGACAAAACCGGAGTGCAAGCGCGGATCCAGGGGGGGGTCATGGGGGTCATGACCCCCCCCTGGGCTGGGTCCAGGACCTAGGTGGACCACTAATTTAAATACTCATACTCTCATCAGTCACTCACATTTAAGCAGAATATTGCAATCGAACTGATTTAAAAAAAGCTGCGGACGCTATTAATGGTACTATAAGTGTTCTACAAAATAAAAGAGAAAATGCGGACGTAATTTACCGACAGCTTTTTGAAGAGGCTAAAGAAGTAGCTGAGTAGCTAGATGTAGAAATTAAATGTCCCAGAATAGTGTCAAGACAAATACATAGGGCCAATAACCAACCTGCTCAATCTGCTGAAGAGTATTTCCGCAGAGCCATATACATTAGGCTGTCCCGATAATTTTTTTTTGGCTTATCTTAACACAAGACCTCTCACAACTTATAACTCTCACAACTCTCACAATAACTTCAAGTTTGAACTTGTTTCGAGGACTTTCTTGACTTGACTCGCGAGTGTTTTCTTCGTAACCAAAATAATTTTTATGCCATAAAAGTACCATGTTGATTGTTACAGTAGTAAAAGCGGATTTAGTGATTTTTAAATGAGAAGTTCGAGGCGTAGTCAGACTGCTTATGCTATGTTCCGACCACACAAAGAACTTGACAATCAGCAGCTACCAGCTGGCCGAGTGCCGCGCAAACTTCCCACAAAAACAAATGGAATTATCGGGGGACGGCTTTTGTTGTGGAAGTCGCTTTTCAATTATTCTTGACCTTAGATGGTTGCACTTCGGGTCCTAGAGAATATAACAGACGCCTCACGAAGTGTAACTGACGTTACTTCTAGAGATGGCTTTATTAGAACCAGGATGCAATCTCGAGCAGAAATTTTGGACCCAAAAATAAGTTTAAATTTTTAGTTTTTGTCATTGATTATAATCTATATTTTGTTTATTTTATTTTTTTGTGCTTTGTTTCATTAATTTCAATACTAAAATACCTTTTAAACATGATTTTTTTTATTATTTTAGGCAAACGGTTTAACTCTATAAAAACGTAAAATTTATAAAACTTCAAAGCTCGGTAGAGCCCTCAGGATGACAATGTACCTAAAGCCTCAAGATGACAAACAATTCTATTTTTTGTTACCTTTTTCGCAATTTGTGTAAAATTACGCAAATTTTGATACATCTTGTGATTGTGGAACTCAAAATTTTTTTTTTCTCATGCATGGACGGGACACCCTAATATACATCCCTCTTCTGGATTCAATAATAAGTGACCTACAGGACCGTCTGTCTCTTGAAATACTTAATTTGTTTCAACTAAGCGTTTTCATGCCAAAAAGCGAATACAGTAATCAAGACATTGAAACTGTGAAACAACTAGCAACTGATTATACATTGTTACTAGATAATACTCTTCTGTCGTTGTAAACGAAAATCGGCTGTGGATGGTAAAGTGGCAGCGGGGTCAGGACATACCGCGGTCGATTTCTGACCTTATTTTAAATTGCGATATTGAGATGTATCCTAATATGAGAATTATGGCTACACTACCTGTTAGTGTAGCGACAGCGGAAAGATCTTTCTCTACGTTGCGAAGAATCAAATCGTGGCTAAGACCTTCAATGGTTGAAGAACGTCTAACCGGACTGCCACTTCTCCACGTCCATAAAAACGTACCCATTGGAGTAGATGAAGTGATAACGCGTTTCGGGAGAAGACGTAAAAGAAAAATTGATTTTGTTATTTAAATATAGGTAGGTATTTTTAAGTACAGTAGGTATAACTTAAATTTATTAATAAAATACCTACGTTTTACTTGTAAGTATCTATTATTATCAAAATTAAATTATAACTTCTTGTGACTTGACCACGAATATGTGACCCCCCCCTGGCGCCAAAGCTGGATCCGCCCTTGCCGGAGTGAGACCTGTACAAGGCAAGGTAGACGCTATTCGTAATGCGGAGTACCCAAAAGATATTGGAGAGTTACGAAGCCTATTAGGATTAGTAAATTATTATAGAAATTTTTTGGGAGATTTAGCATCGATTTTACACCCAGTTTATAAATTATTAAAACAGGGCACGGAATGGGTTTTCGACGATGAATGTAAAAAAGCAATTGATAAAGTTAAAATGCTAATAACGGGAGATACAGTTTTAGTACATTTTGATCCAAAATTACCACTTAAATTAATTACGGACGCGTCACTGAAAGGGTTAGGGGCCACGTTGGTACACAGGTTTGCGAACGGTACAGAAAGACCGATAGCTTTTGCAAGTCGAACGTTGACGGATGCCGAAAAAAAGTATGCGATAATAGACCTTGAAACGTTAGCCATAACGTTCGGTTTAAAATTTTTTATCAGTATCTCTTTGGTCGAAGATTTATATTGGCTATAGACAGCCAACCACTCATTCGGATATTTGGTGATAAGACAGGTATACCAACCTTAGCTGCAAACAGATTACAAAGACAAGGTTTATTTTTGTCGTCTTTTGATTACAACATAGAATACGTCAAATCAAGTAAAAATTGTTCGGATTTTTTATCGCGAGTTCCGGTAGATAAAGCAGATAACAAAGAAAATGACATTTTGGACGCGTATATTAGTTTATTAAAAGAGAATGATCTCGCGCAATTAGACATTGAAACAGTGAGTGAGAATGTACGTTCTGACAGTTTGTTAAGCAAAGTGATGCAATATATGTCGACGGAATGGCCAAGGAAGGTGTGTAAAGCCGAGGAATTATGGATATATTGGACAAAAAGGTTTGATTTAGAACTAGTGGAAAATTGTTTGTTTTGGAAACATAGGTTAGTTATACCGGGGATTTTACGGAAAGATGTGTTAGAAATGTTACATCGATCACATCTTGGTTGTGCTAAGACAAAGGGGCTGGCACGAGGATATGTATATTGGCCGCAGATTGATAAAGATATACAGGATTTAGTGGAGGCGTGCGCGATTTATTCAAGAAATACGTTGTCACCCGCGAAAGCCAAGCTGTCATCTTGGGAAGTTCAAGAAACGGTGTGAACGAGAATAAATTTGGATTTTTTCGGTCCAATCGGGAATAAATATTTTTTAGTGGTATGCGATGCAGCATCCAAGTGGATAGATTGTATAGAAATGAAAAATATAAATGCAACATGCACCATCGCAGTATTAAAAAAATTATTTACACAATTTGGGAATGTTCAAACAATTATTACGGACAACGGGACGGCATTTATGTCAAAATATTTTCAAGATTTTTGTCAGGAATTAGGAATTAAACATTTGACATCACCAGTTAATTCGCCAGCGTCTAATGGTCAAGCAGAAAACACAGTAAAGACGTGCAAAAATTTAAAAAAAAATATTGGTTAATGGGAAATTTAATAGGGAATATGAAGACAAATTAAATAAATTTTTGGTTGATTATAGGAATTCACCACACACGTCATCAGGTGTAGAACCAGCAGTACTTATGTTTGGTAGAAGACTTCGTACCAATTTTGACATTTTTATACCTAGCGAAAAAGCAACAAGTTCTAGACGATTAGAAAGTGAGGTTATACAAAATTTAAAAGGGGGTCAAAGTAAACAAGCATTTTATTTCGGGGGGAGGAAGAGAAGAAATTTAGTTATAGGCCAAAATTGTTTTGTGAAAGATTTTCGATCCATAAATAAAGTATCATGGGTACCGGGAAAGGTTTTAAGGAAATTGGGACGAACTCTTTATTTAGTAGAAATTGAAGGCACTGGTCTCGTGTGGAAAAGGCATGTGAATCAGATTAAGGGCAAACCCAATATAGAAATTGTTTAAAAGTAGTAGGTATTTTATGTACAAAGTTCCAGGGTTCCGACCCGGGCTGAAGCTATGAAAGCTGCCTTGGAGGAACCGGAACGCTCATGTTCGCTCAGGGTCTAACGGGGGTGTTCTTTGTTTCAGAAGCCAGCACCAGCGACAACCGGCAGACAGATAGAACACCACACCTGCCGCCATGGTCCTCTTCGCCTGAAATTAGGTTAAGAATTGTCAGGATGAACGAAGAGGGATGAAAGCCAAGGATAAGTGCGGAGGGGTGTGATAGATCTGAGGAACGTATGTCGCGACGCCAGAAAGAGACTGCATGACAGAGAGAGAGAAGGTATAAAAGGCGCGTGAATGTCGAGTCGCTCTCTCTTTTTACTACCATTGTTATTCAGACCGCATCTTACTGTACACCGTTTGTCTAAACCGTTATTGTCACCCAATAAACACTTACGAAGCAAGTCTTTACTTGGAGTTCCCTCATCCCGAAGAAGAATATTACAACCTTAAAGTTACGTAAATATTTAATCAGAAAAAGCACATATCTAAAAGGAAATTACATCCCTGGGAGTCTTTTCGTGTTACTTTACAACTGGGTACTGATAATTGATAGGTGAATCTGAACATTACACATTGCTTAAAATAAAATATTTTAATGAGGAGTAATTTGGATTCACCTATAACTAGCCTACATGTTGGTAGCTACATTTTAGTACTGTTGAACAAAGCAAGGTCCTAAATGATTAATTTTTTGATATTTTTACTTCCTTTCTTTTAACTCGTGGCGTCTGCTTGCTTGTTTTCTTGACGAAAAAACTTTGGATCGATTTTTAACCCTTTTCCCGTTATCCAATCGAGCTGAAACTTTGCAAGCAGACTCGTGGCGACGATCAAGAAGATCTATCAAATTTTCGTTAAAAAAAATAATTATAGTATAATTTTGGATTTTTAGAAAATTTAATTGACTTTTTAAAATTGGAATTGGATCAGAAGATGCCAGGTTCGATTTTTTTTTACGGTCGAGAATATTTTTTTTGTTGAAATTTTAATTACATTTTTGGTTTTGAGCATTAATTTTTTATATTAATTTTTTTATGTAACAAACCAAATTAAACAAAGATTAATTTTTTATAATGTTGTATAAAAGTAATCAACACTGCGAGAAGAGAAGAGAGTAGGTACCTACCTATCGAACTGTGGTTTATTCCGCTCTGACTTATTAATCGGTTAGAAATACCGAATAAATACTTTGTCTTAATTATATCTAAACTACCCGTAATTAAAAGTGGAAATTTGCCAGAAACAATTGGCCGAGAAGCGGCTGACTTAGGCATAGGTAAACAATTGTGTTTGCTGCAAAGCTAGTCTTGATTAAATTGACTGACAAATGTTTTTAGAATTTAATCTTCAAAGCATGAAGTGTCATAACAAAGGTCAAAACATCTGACATTTTATATGTTTTAATTCATCTTTAATTGTTGTTATATTTTACAAAAAAAGGGAGTATAATAAAAACTTGGTTTTTATGTTTTTATCTTATTAGTTTTTATTTATTTAGTTCGTTTTTTAATTTAATTTAAATTAATTATTTAGTTTTTATCTTCATACCAATATAATTTCTCCTTTAACATCTTTTGGTTCATTGGGCACGAACAACCTGTAGACGAACTCCAGGTGGGCCATCGTCATCTTTATGAAGAGCAGGCAGATATCCAGCACCAGCACGGCAACTGAGTACACCTTTAGTCCGATGCCTTGCTCATCCCGACTGTAACAAATGATCAGTTTAAGTAAGAGATACAAATGTATATTTTTTTTACAAAGAATAAGAAAATAAAATTTTATCTGGTTACAAAGAGTAGGCGCTGCATGGGCAGTCATTTGGGGGTCCAGAATCAGTAAATAACTTTGGCAATCACAGGCAATTGTGTCATAAGTTTTAAAGTCTTTTGACACAAATAAATTAGTGGGTAACATACATCTGTGATTAAAATATAAAATGATTTTTTGGTACCACGTATGGGTAATGTTAAGGGTAGTACATATTAACTTTTAAATTCTTGTCTGAAAAGGTAAACCATTTTTAGGATGGCAGTGGTAGTAAAAGTGTTGCTACACCACTAAATTTTAAAAAGGCTTTATTAGTGCTCAAATACAAAGCTATTTTTAATATTTATCTATAAAGATAGAAACAAATTGCAAGTTGTCTCTTTATTTTAGTGATGCTAATTAAATTGTAAATTAATTTGTTTCAAAAAATGGTTACACTAAATTCATGATTTGCTTTGTTGATAGGACGGTAACTACTCATAATATAAACTATAACCTTGACTATCTTGTTTAATTTTTTTTCTTTATGTCGACGGTATTGTGTACGGTTTCACGTATGTTAATTATAAGGGAAATATTTCAGTTATTGGGAAGAAAAATTTAAAAAAATACCATTGACTAGGACCTATGTGTCAACGCTACATAGCCATTTATGTAATGACTATAGACACATTCCATAGCAATAATTGATGGTCGTTTTTGAAAAGTTTAAAAGGAAATATCATCCAAACAATAAAATCTCAATGAATCTTAGTGACATGTTTGGGCCAGCTTGGCTACCAGGACCGGATTTACTTATTTTTTATGTTTATCTTGCCTTAAACACATTAGGGGCCCTAAAATGCCGATAGTTATTCACGTACCTATATTTAAAAAAATCAATAATTGCAATAGTTTTATTGTGTGTGTGCCAGATTAAATCCAATGGAGGCCCTTAGGTGATTCAAATTCGGGGCCATTGCACAAAAATATACATTAACAATTATAAATATTATTACTTAATCAAAAAATAATAAACGATAAAATCTTTTTGTAAACAATTTAAGAAAGCTTGATTGTAAATTATATTCTTTAATAAAATCAATATTATTTTGATCCATTGATACTGGAGCTCCTAAACACAGTGGAGCCCAAAATCCAGTGCCTACTTACTATGCCTGTGATATTTCTGAAAATATAAAGAAACTAGCTATTCGTACCCGGCGTTGCACGGGTTAAGAATTAAGTTGAAAATAAATTTGTGGGGGAAAACGAAGGTTTGATTCGAACGGTATAGATTTGCATCGAAAATGTATCAGGGGGAGGAGAAAAGGTAAAAGGAGAAGGAGGAAATATAGCCTATGTTACCCGCCGAATCCTAAAGAATAAGTTTCCAAATTTGGAGTCCGATCGGTCGAACGGTATAGATTTGCATTGAAAATATTATTAGCGGAGTGGAAGGGTTAAAAGAATAGGGGAGAAATGTCGCATATCTTACCCGCCGAGTCCTAAAGAATAAGTTTCCAAATTTTGAGTTCGATCGGTCAAACGGTACAGATTTGCATCTAAAATATGTCAGGGGGAGGGGAAGGGGTATGAGAATAGGGTGGAAATATCGCCTATGTTACCCGCCGAGTCCTAAAGAATTAGTTTCCAAATTTTGAGTCCGATCGGTAAAACGGTACAGATTTGCATCGAAAATATGTCAGGGGGAGGGGAAGGGGTATGAGAATAGAGGGAAAATGTTACCTATGTTACCCGCCGGGTCCTAAAGCATAAGTATGCCAAATTTGAATCGAATCGGACAAACGGTGTGGATTTGTATAGAGAACAGACAGACAGACATTGAGTTTTATAGGTATAGATTAATTGTTTTGAGATAGTAAAACGAAAATTGAATTTTTGCAGATTAAATTCGACGTAAACTGATTCTGTCGAAACTGAGACTGTCGAGATGGCATATTTGGTATCAAAAAATACGTGTTAAAAATTACCAACAGGAAATTAATAAGATTTCAATGTGTTATTTTTTAGAAATTTGGAAATATGTTCTCAGCTTAAGAAGGTTATCGATACTCGAATCACTGAGACCTTCTCAGTTTACACAGTTCAGCAATTCAATGCTTATTGGGGACTGGTTATCGAGAAATTATAATTTTATTCAAGATAGGGACCTCGAATTCCAATTCAACGGATGTAAATTTGGCCTTAATCCATGTAATTATTAAATAAAATAAAAAACATTCCATAAAAATCATATAAATATAATAATATTCAGCCAACTTTAGGTACATTAATTAATAATAACTACTATAGGAATATAAGCATTAACGTTTTTCCTGCTGACGCGGACACAACTAATGAGTCGACCGACGCGCGACGCCTCGACTCGAGTCTCGCTTTATTTCCTTCACGCCTGTGTGCAATTGAAACAAAATGAATAAAATGGGTCCAATGCAAAATTGATCACGTATAAGATATCAAAATATTATTATTAGAGCTTGACCAATGTAAATTGGCGTGGGGAGACTTTGGAATTAAAACCCGCCCCGCCCGCACCCGGCGGTAACCCCTCGCCCTGTCATTCAGTTCGATCTCGTATTTGCTCGTGAGCTGTGACATCTTGATTTCCAATATACACTGAATTATGTCCAAAACAGTCTTGTAACACCTTGAAGGTGGTGCAAGAACAATTGCCAATGTAGTTTTAAAGTTTTGCGAAGCTGAAAAAGCAAATAATGGACTAATATTACCGTTTGACGGGACTCCTGTTAGAATGGCCGCCATTACTGGTTTGTTTCTTTAGTGCTGCCCGACCAAATTTCTATTATAATATCATAAAATATATTTGTCAATGTACCGGATACTCTGTATATTATGTATTGTGTAATAAATTTACACCCTGGCAACTTCTGTTTCGCGACAGGGATGCCCTCCCTCGCACGCCAATTTATATTGGCGGTATTTCCATAATGTACCTAGTAGAACAAATTTGGTCTTTTGTGTCCAAGAATATCCGCGCTTTCATGAAAAAAGAAATGTTTTTAGGCATTCGCAACTGAAAACATATATTGTTTCGCTTTATGGTGATTTTAACTTTGCGGCGTGTCTTGTCCCTATCTAAATTTGAAAAATCCAAAATTATACTATAATAATTTATTTTTTTTAACGAAAATTTGATAGATCTCTTTGATCGTCGCCACGAGACTGCTTGCAAAGTTTCAGCTCGATTGGATTACGGGAAAAGGGTAAAAAATCGATCCAAAGTTTTTTCGTTTTTCGTCAAGCAAGCAAGCAGACGCTACGAGTTAAAAGAAAGGGAGTAAATATGTTCGAATGCCGCAAGCTTAAAGGTGGTTATAATTATTTTTAGCATAGACATCTTTAGACCGCAAAAATCATCTACGGTTTAGAATTTTTAAGGGCCGCAGCGTTCAAGCGACTTTTGTGGTCGACCATGGATAACAAAACTATACCCAACCTTCTTTTTTACGGCGGTTTGTACAACCACAAATTGGCTGGCACCTATTAGGCAGTTTAGATGAACGTTCTTGAATAGTTTTTGATAACGTTTTAGAACATTAAAGTATCGAGATAGACATTTGAGGTATTTGGAAGCTTAGAACCTGTCCAGATTGGGCGTTTTACGCGCGAGATCACTCCCGGGTTTCAATTTGTTTTACATCCAGATATGCAAATAATTGTTTTATTTCAGTAGATGTTGGCGCATATGGCTAAAGTAATGACTCCACAATTTTTAAAAACTCTGTTTTATATAAAAACTTGTCGAAAAAACTTTAGATATTCCAGACCCAAAGCCAATATTGCGCATCTCTACCTCGGACTCGCGCGTAGTTCTGGACGCAACAATGAGGCCCGAGTATCTCAACACGCGCGGCGCTCGCGCGCTGTATTGCTGTAGCAAGCGTATTACGCCGGCCGCACACCGACTGCATTTTCGTACGAAATTGAGTAGTACGTATACGTACGAATACGCAAGTACATTCCTAACCTTCGAAGTAGTATTGAACATCGCACACTGCACACGATTTAGTAGTGCGTGTACGCACGTATAGATACGACGTCCGACACGATCCGGATTTGTTCGGAAATTTTTGCGATTTCGTACGACGGATATTGAAAATTTTGTCAAATTGACACATGACCACAAATGTTTTGGGACCAAAGTGATTCAACTACGTGACCATATCAGCGCATATTATGGCGGAGGATTCTCTATTATTTCTAGATAGGATAGAGATTTCTAAAGAACTAAAAAACACCTGTAAGTTAAATAATTTGGTTTTATGAAGGTGAGGTATAATTAAGTACTTCGAACAAAAAAACTTTTAAATATTTCTCCGATGTTATGAGCTTTCGTTGCACTTCGATTTTCCCCAGCATTTGTGAATCTATTAGATTGATAGTCATGAAATTTGTCATTATTTAAGTCTGCCATAATAGAGTTTTCCAGAAGATACAGATTATTCATTTGGTAAAAACGTCATTGGAGAAATGTCAAAGTAACTGATCGTGACAATGCAAGACGCAATCAATATGCGCGCTCCAATACGTACGAAAATCGTCGTACGAATACGTACGTAAAAATTCGTATCCAAAGTGCGGCCGGCCTTACGCTCGAGTGAGCGTACGCGCGTCAGCATCTGGACGGGATGTATGTAGCTCCAGTATCTCGATTACGCGAGTGTCTACGCGCGAGTGCACTCGCGCGTAAAACGCCCCATCTGGACAGGCTTTTAGCCAAAAACCCAAACTTATCCTTTAAGATAATTAAATTACAAAGGATCCCTATTAACAGACAAAAAATAAGGAGAAGAGATAAAACTGGTACAGTAGGCCGTATTCGAAAATAGAAATATTGCAGTTATTGCAAAACATTGTGATGCCGTCAATTTTGACGTTTTAAATTCGAAAGGTTTGAAATTAATGAATTCAAAGCTCTAAAACGCAAACAAACGTTGAGTTTATATCACCTGTAGATGAGAACATCTGTAGTTCTCGAAACTAGTCGTGTGTAACGTACCTAAACTCGAAAGTGGTCTTAAACAAGTATTTTATTTATATATAAATTATCATGTCATTCCACAAAGTTAATGCTAAATCAATAAATAATATAAAGTCAAGTTATTCACAATTTAATATTTGTTTACGTTTTAAAGCTTTCTGATTGATTGAATTCATTAATTCCAAACCTGTCGAACCTAAAACGTCAAAATTGACGACATTACATACAATGTTATATAATAACTGTCAAGATACCGAAATAGCTATATTGCTATTTTCAGAATATGGCTGAGTGAATAAAATTCGTTGCTACTTCGCCCTACAAAAATATCTAAGTCGAATCAGAAAAACGAAGGTTAACTTAATTTTTATAAAGCAGAAATCCTTTTGTTGACTACTGACAATATCTATTTCTATTACTTATTATCTTTGACCAAGCTGTGATAGCGTTAGGTTATTGTTTTGTATATATGAATTATAACTATGTACGGTTTGCAGACATTATATGAGGTATATAAACAATCTATTATTATTATTGATAATAATATATACTTAAGTATACTGATTTCTAATTGTTGTCGTGTTCTCGTGATCTTAGCTTAGACCCTAGACGAAACTCCCTCTCCAACATTCATTCACATGTTGATAAATATACATTGATTTATTTATAATAATATCTAAATACCGCTTTTATAATATTATGAAGATTTGCAGATCAACAATTGATATATTTCATAGATAAATTCTGGCGACATAAAAGAAACAAAAACAAAGTTATTTTAAATATTGTTTATTTTATTTTATTTATCTTTTCTTGATTGATTGAACTGATTTGAGTCTTATCTTCAGAGAGTAGGTATTACGCTCAAGTTTTGCATGATTAAAAATAAATTCATCACTACCAACGAAAAACTAGTGGAAAAAAAAAGTGTTTTTATTGATAATTGTTATTATCAACTTCTTATCTCCAATAATCATGTTCATTACTTGTTTATCTATTACCTTAAATTTATTTTATAACATACCTACAATTTTATTAAACGCTAAAAATGATTTATATGTATGAAATGTCGATGTATGGCATGTACTGAATGTATTTTTAATATTCGATTCAAATAACATTCATGATAGATCTAACGTTTTACAAAAGATAAATCAGAAATATTGAAAAAAACACGCAATCTTTGATGTCACTTATCTTTGTAACTATTGACATTTTACCCAAAGCGTAAATAATATTTTGTATACAAAATTGAATAAAGAAGACCCCCCGAAGTTTATGCTACTAGCTACGAGGCACCTTGTATAAAACGACAGAGAGTAAACTCAAATCGGGACACGGATACAAAATAATTGTTCTTTTTTCGCAAACGATTATTTTATAAAAAAATAGTGAAAATACGTAAATAGTTGGGCGGACCGCGGACAGAACCATTCATTTTCAATTCATCCAAAAAAAAATAATACTCATTAAGGCTATGACCTAGTTTTATTAATTTGGTTTATAGTAATAATTCGTTTAAAGCATAGATTTTTACGAAAACGTGACGTTTGATTAGTCGAAAACTCGAAAACAAAAATTCAAACAAAAAAAATCTATATTTTTAACGAAAGATAGATAGATCAAGTTGATACAACCGGCCCTAAAACGGTTGTTTCGAAAATTCCCTCGGTCGGTCTTAGATAACCAATCCGCTCCTGTCTAGGGGTGTTGCAGGAAAAATAATTGAATTATTTTGACACTAATAAATTCTCTGAATTGATTTTCGGTAGGTGGTAAGAATTTTGTATCCATTACCCAAATTGGACAGACAGGGCAGATAAGTTCACTTGAAAGACGACGCCTACATTGTCACTGAGAAAAATCTAAAGTTACTAGAAAACCTTCGGAATTAACACGATCAGCTCCTCGATACCTGCTAACTGCCAGTGGAGCCAGTAGAATGAGGAAAATGAGAGTTCAGACTCGCTGACCATGACCACACCCACGCCTAATAATTACAGAGACTATCAAACCTGTTTTGACATATTGAAGAACCAAATATTACAACCGCTTACAAAAATATTTTGTTATAGCGTTATGCAATTCCGTGTCGATGTATGTAAATATTTGTATTGAATTTGACCATGACCCAGTCGTAATAAAATTCCGGAGGTAATTTTCAAATTTGGTTAAAAGCATCTGACCATCGAACTACTACTAAACTAGTACTGCAGAGTCTTCGATTCTCTTTAAAATTCCACCCTTAAAGAGACGTTGGAGTGCGTGCCATAAATGTTTGCACTTTTCGGGTGACATCGTGTGGGAGTTTGGTATTTGAAAATGTATCGCAAGGATCGCTTCACAGGGGAATAATCCACATCATCCTTACATAGTTTTATAAAAACAACCAACTGCGGTGTGAAACAATGTCCAAGAGTCAATTTAATCAACTCGTGGCTCAGTAAGTTCAAGGAGACCGGTTCAACGCTCAATAATAAGAAAACCAGGCGGCCACAGGCACGAGAAGCGAAGAGAATGTCGGACGAGAAGACCCGGGCTTGTTGACTCGTAAGCGTTCTGCTGCTATGGTGATACCAAGATCAAATTTGCGTCCAATTTTGAAACTTGAAATTACACACATACCTATATGATCCAATTTTTTTATTTTATTTATATATCTTTATTTGGTTAATGTTACATAATTGTTTATCATTAGCTAATATTATAAGCATTATACATATATGTCCACTTATTAAATAATATTTCTCTTCATACATTTTCCATTGCTATGTGTCGTTTACATTCTTGTTTCTGCTCAGCTTCCTCACACCTTCCGGCAGGCTATTATACTCCTTTATTCCCTTGTAATAAATACAGTTTTGTGTGTTTGTCTTTTTTCTATTTGGAATACTTATTTTTTTACGTTTCTTGTATTATGTCTACATATCTCCGTGTTATACTTGATCTTATTTTTAAAATATTTTGGCATTTTGTAGTTTAATATTTTGTGAATGAATATCATTGTATTTAATTTTAATCCTTGTTTTATATTAATCCAATTTAAATTTGAGAGTATCTTTTTAATTTTGGAATATCTATTTCTCTGTAGAATTGTTCTCATTGCTCTATTCTGTTGTATTTGTAATTTTTTATATCTCCTTCATTACATAGGTACAAAATAGTGCCGCAATATTGAAAAAAAAGTAACCCATAAAAACCAAGTTTTTATTATACTCCCTTTCTTTGTTAAATATAATAACAATTAAAGACGAATCAAAACATATAACATAACACTAAACTTACAGTAATTTAATATATTTCTAAAATGTCAGATGTTTTGAGTTTTGATAAGACACTTCATGCTTTGTGTAGTGAAGTACCTATTATGTATACCGACGGAGTAATTCAAATTTAGAAAATACTCCGCGACGTTATCGTTATCAACTTTTGTAATGATTCCAATTTAAAAAAACTATTAAATATTTGTAAAATCCAAAATTATACTATAATTATTATTATTTTTTAACGAAAATTTGATAGATCTTCTTGACCGTCGCCACGAGTCTGCTTGCAAAGTTTCAGCCCGATTGGATGACGGGAAAAGGGTCAAAAATCGATCCAAGCAAGCAAGCAGAGGCCGCGAGTTAATTAATATAAAGGGAGTAATGAGGAGCAATTATTGGTTCATTATCGCTGTTTCTTTACTTAATTTTGGTCTTATTCTTGCTGCAATGACGCAGGGTTTAATACGCGACGATTGGATTTCATGAAAAAATGTTCGAATTGTTCACCAATTTCGACACTTTTTTTGTTCTCGCGAAGCCCATTTTCATTCATTTTAGGCGAGTTAATAATTGCAGGTTCTGAAGTAGGGTGGACCCCAAACTCAAATATCAGAGGTCTCTCCATTCTCCAAATGTGACCGTTTGAGTCGGTATACCTAGGTGCCAGATTCGAGGAATACCAGATGGTGGGCGTTCATACTTGACGTGGATACTTATTCAAATGTTAAGTAATCTGTTTGGTAGTCAGCCTGTAGAGTTATTGAAGGAGTTTTTTGACAATACTCAGAGACAATGCCGAATAGAATATCCGTCGAATAAACATATTCGATGGTTAAGGCACCTGTTATTGTCTAATTTAGGTGGATTTTGACAGAAATCTATTGCGTAGTGTTTCATGAAGCTGATTCCGGAAAATTTCAAAAGACTTTCATCGGTCGTGACTAGGAAACCTCAGAATTACCCTTCACTGAAAAGTTGTAGGTACGACACGTATCCTCAATAATATTAATTTCATTGTCCGTCCGTAACTTCGTAATCCTATAGCTGATCTCATTCCGTTTTCTAAATTAGTATGATTTCTAAATTGTCCCGTCCGTAACTTCCTAGAATCCAATAGCTGATCTCATTCAGTTTCAATATATCGCATTTGTCATCGGTATTAATGATTAATCAATATAAATAATTCTTTATGCAACAATGTCGGTCTACCAGATTGAACAAATAATGATGAGGTGTATAAAATGAGGTCCAAAAAAGTATAATTCTAAAGTTGACAAAGTCCGTCGCTAACGCTACCAAATGGTTCAAATAATAATGAGGTATAAAAAATAAAAATAATACAATTCTCTATTTGATAATTTCTATCATTAACGTTATCAAGAAGATACGCTACTCTAGATTGCGCTGTTTTTACAGCTTTAACTGGCGGCCGAAATATAATAAATATAATAAAAGTACGTCATTTTTGACGGGCTATAGTTAGTATACACATATATGCTATTCAGGTGTAACAGATTTTTTTGATATGACTGTTCACGTATATACTTATTTCTTATCAGATTTCGATTAATTTGAAAAAATAATTTAGCAAATATCTCGGATGCATTCGTTAGCCAGCCCAATACGCCATCTTGTTTCAAAAATACCATTTTAAAAAATGTATTTCCGTTAAAATTGACCTTGAATTGAGAAAAAAGCAAAAAACGCTCATATTCAGACAAAATCTGGTTGAGTTTGCGGCCAGTTTCGGAAGGATTTTTCATTTCGTATTGTTCATGACGAGGTCTGTAGTCAACGGGATCGAGTTATTCACCGTCTGTGAAACACATTATTAATAGTAGTGCACGAGTAACGATACTAAGAATTAAACTAGAGGTGGCGAAATAATACTTAAGCTCGTGGTGAAACAACGTATAAAAAACTATAAAGTTAATGATATCATCGTTTGTAATATAAGGCAAGACCTCGATTTACCTCTTGACGAACCAAGAGGTCTATCGCAACAATATTTGTTCGAAGATTTGAGTGAAATTTCAAATATTATTTGGAATTATATTATTACATTTCGCATCCCGAATGCTGTCAAGGAAAACAAAAGTTACCATCTATGAGATACTATTGCGTCCTGTATTAACGTATGGGTGTGATATACAGGATGTACCAGAGCTAGCAGAAGAAACTTTGCCAGTAGATTCCTGCCTATGTTATGAGTCTACAATGTTCTAGCAACCATGGCCTAATATCAATAGTTATGGAGATATGCAATATCAAAGTTTTAATTTTTTTCCAATATTTCTTATTTATTTTTTGCAAAAAATTGAACTATCATTACAGTAACTTGTATCGATTATGAAAAAGTCACTCGCTTTAATACAAGTCGCATAAAATGATAAAAACCTTGCAAAAATTTTAAAAAGTTATTTTTTACAAAGTTTTTATCATTTTATTTAAGTTGTATTGAAGAAAATGAATTTTTCATAATCGATTTAAGTTACTCTAATGATAGTTCAACTTTTACAAAAAATAATTCAGAGATATTGAAAAAAAATGCAAACTTTGATATTGCATATCTTCATAACTATTGATATTAGGTCATGGTTGCTTGAACATTTTAGACTCATATCATAGTCAGAAATCTCCCAGCCAAGTTTATGCTGCTAGCTCTGGTACACCCTGTATAAATAAGTTTGGAGAATAAGATAAAACGAGGAGATCTAAAATATTTGCAATGATCCCAACACAATACAATTTATCACAATAGGGAGTTCGCGATGGTCAGGGCACGTAGAAAGAATGAGTGAAGAAGAATGCCAAAAAAGATTCTCCACACAAAGCCCCAAGGTGGACGCAGCGTTGGCAGACACAAACTCCGATGGCTGGATGTATTAATTTAAAACTAATCATTTTTAAAATGTATATATATATATATATTGATTGTATTATTTGTATAAATCTACTTATATTATTTGTAAAATATGTAGGTGCAATTAATCAAATACTATAAGTAGATTTATACAAATAATAAAATCAATATTTTTTTAAATGTCAATCTACAATGTTGCTGAATCAATTGAAAAAAAAACATTTTTCGTTAAAAAGTATTTTATATGTATATCTTTTTCAAAAAACTAACTTTGTGTAAGCATATTGACTATTTTTAACGTCAACTGACGAATCCACAGTATCTTCGTCAAGTCGTGTTAAAAATGTCCAACCACACAGTTAATCTATAATATAGTATAGTATTAACTGTGTGGTTGGACATTTTAATTCGAAGTTTTAATTTATGTTTTAATTACTAGATGTAAAAATGTGTTATTTTTACAACTAAATAAAAAAATATACAAACAAACAAACATTCTGTAGACGTCAGAAATATTGAAAAAAATGAAGACATTCGCTTTAATAGAAGTCAAATATAATAATTAAGACCTTGCAATACAATCTGGTTCAAATGTACTGTTTTTTGTATTTCCTTTGCTTTTATAATTTTTATAAACTTTTGTGTTGGTAGTATTTTTTAATGTATGTGACAGCTTAATATTAGTTTATTTAAATTGACGGAAAAACCTACAATTATAAACCATTAAGACGAACGTTTAGGTACATAAGAATACATGCATGTATTCATTTAAAAAATTGTTAATATAAGAATGAAAACAAATATAACTACAGGGTGTAACAGCTAGCCCACAATACTTTAAAGGTACACTCCAGCATAATTTGTAAGTCAAAAATGCTCGCGAACAATGTCCAATAGCCCCTCGTTTATTATATTTTACGAGTAGTTAAAATATTTCGGAATTTATTTCGTTAAAATATTCTGTAAATTTAACATAATCTAATTGAATGTGATAAAGGTGTTTATGGAAGGTTAGCCAGTCAGGTAGTCGAGTCCCCTGCGTTGCGCAATACCGGCCCAAAGAATTGGATTGACATACATCGCGAGAAAAGCCGGTTAATGTAAACCAAGGTTAACCGTCCGTACGTTCACTTTACGGTTAGTATTTTTGAACCACACTCCGAGCTGAAGACTCCGATCTGACGCAAGGTGATGTCATCACGCGGGAACACATCTTGCAAGTAGATACACAGCGGGTGAATAACTTTCAATCTCGGTACCACCGAGGGTAATGATTTGCCACGTAATGATTAAACTTTCATATTTAATCACTCGGATGTGTCAATATTTTCTCGTTACGTAAAATAAAGAATAATTACAATATTTTCTTAGAATTATGCCAACGTCCGCGAGATGCATTACTTAATGAACTCGACACAAAATTCGTGCAATGTGACCTCATTAATCCTTGAACACTAAAAATGTTTGCTATCAATCATAAACATATTTTGTAGGTATTTAATGTTTCATTACTATGAGTGTGAACAAGTGAACTGACGTGAAGTGTAAGAGAAGTGAAACCAAAGCTATTTAGGACTACTTCTTTGACCGTACCGTTCCATTTACTTACGTTTAGCTGTGTAACCGTAATATGTCTAAATTTTTACCTGTAAATCTCGAATTATTCGAAATAAATAAGTGAATACTTATTACTAGAGGTCGAAATTTAGGTATTTACGAAATAAATGCGAATTTATGCGAAAATTTCATATAATGAAATTGCGAATAGAGATATTTGTGTTTTTTTTACGAAAAAAACGATTTTATTTCAACAAACCTACACATGACAATGAATGAGTCAAACGAGGCTCTCTTTCACATTGGTCAATTATTTTGCCCATCTGTGGCTGCAAGCATGACCAACTTGAGGCCAAACGTGTTGCTCGAAAGCTTTTCGAAAATTCCTTTTTTCAGAACACTTGCACAAAATGAGCAAATTGATGGGTATACTCGATTTCGTAGGTTGATTTTCCGATTAAATAACCAAAATGTAGATCCCAATGCCAAGGATATATTGTTGGCTACAAAATCCTGTTTCTCGCCCTTTGCTGAAACAGCGTTACAGAGCATCTGGAGTCCAACTAACAGCGTAGACGCAGAACACTTCTTCAGCAAGTACAATGTGTTGTGAAGGACCGAAGAACGACTCTCAAGGAGTCAAATGTTGAGATAACAACAATATTAGCTTTTAATTAATTTTATTTAAGAGTTATTCTTCGGAGCTCTTGATTTTTTAACCTTTCATTTTGCTTTTGTTAAAAAATTAACTAAATTAATAACTGGCCACACGTCGTACTACACTCCTACACACATGACGACGCACATGTGATACACCGGAAAATTCAATAGATAAAGTTGTACTTCTTTCTCACTATCCATATTGGTGATCATCACCATCTACACATACTCTGCCAAAGTTTAATATTTTGACTTTAATGTCTGATCTATTTCAGAGGGAAAACAGGGTTGCTTCAGGGAGAATAAGTTACTTAGTGTCTATTTGTTACGTATGGCATTGTCTTATTTTAATCCACTAAATCTGAAATTCAAACTAAAGATGTTTTAAAATAGTCGTTTTTCTAATGAAATGGAAATGATATTTTCTTAGATTTCCCACTTTTTGCACTATGTACGTATAACTTAAGTTCGGTAGATTAAAACGACAGTAAAGTACCCTCGTAGACATAGTTGTGTAGGAAATAGCTCCCATATCGGCTACTCCACTTTCGCAATCCAGATTGCCATTATTTTATAACGCTAAACGGCCGATCAGAGTGCTACTGCGAATGGTCCGATGCTACTTGTTCTCGATATTATTGTATGGAATGGAAGCATGGACGCTTACAGAAGAATTGATAAGGCAACTTGAAGCATTCGAGATGTTTTACAGAAGAAAACTCAAAATAAATTCGGATAAGCAAAGAAAAATAAGTAATTAAAACAATTAACATTTCAATATCTCGGACATGTGATGAGACATCCAGAGAAGTGCGAGATTTTGCTCAGATCTCATAATACCAAAAGTCGGGGCCCTGGAAGAAGAACACGATGGCTGAAAAACCTAACAGCGATTTGGCCAGTCTACTGTAGAACTATTCTGGGTTGCAGTAAATAAATTGATGATAATAATTTTATATGTGGGTATGTTCTAAGAACACAGTTTCTGGATTTTGTCCCCAAAGGGATAGTCAATTAACTAAGGTAAATTATAGAAGTCTCACAGAGACGAAGCTATAAATATGAGAAACGTATGTGGAAGTCTTTTTATATGATGGCCCAGGGTTTGCAACTTGTATTGTTCTTTAAAATCTTAATTGAATTTCATGCATACATTAAAAAGAATATTACTTATTACTCAACTTTAAAAAATATAGAGATATCATTACCGGCTGCGAAAATTTATGCATGCTACTAGTTCACGAGAATAGACTACAGTCTATTTGAAAGATTCTCAGATTTGAACATGTATAGAACTTTCAAAATGTAATATTGTGTGGATGTTCTTACGATAGAATTGGTGAACAAGAATATTGTATCGTGTAATCACATAAGGCCACACGTTTCACATATTCTTAGGTTCGTCTCTATGAGACTTCTATAATGTATCTTAGTTAAAGTGATGATAGCTAACACAGCCCACGTCCGTTAAGGAGAAGAAGAAGATTACTACGACATTCGCTTTCTTTCACGAGGATCAATGGAAGTGTATCGTGTGCAGAGGGAAGCAGGTACTGACCCGTTGTATCGATTGGACGGCGCGGACGGTCAGAGCCAAGTAGGTGAACGAGAGTAATGACTCAACCAGTGCAATCAGCTTCAGTCGAGGCGGCGTTTCTTACAAATTTAATACGTAACTGGGTGGTCAGCGATGTTTTTAGTTATCAGGACAGATGAATGTTTAACAGAATGTTAATTAACTTAGTAAAAACCACCGCCAGATTTTAGGTCTACCAGTTTCGAGACGTACCCGTCTCTTCGTCAGGACCAACACTACACTACTATGTTCACAACACTATACACCACAACCGTAGTATTGATAAACTTTCACTAATATTTATCACTTGCGTGTTAATCCTGTCAGAGACGAGCATGCACTAACTTGCACACGAAACAATCAGGAATCTAACGGGAGAGAGAGTGAGAGGGGGCGGGGTCTAAAGTGGGTGTTACCAAATCTTTTGTGAAAGTTGAATTGAATAAAGGGCTGTATGGAAAATTCATTTGGTTATTTATTAGAGGTGCTTTATTATTCACCGCTTCCCTGATGTAAAAATGTCTAAATTATTTAATTTAAACCTTTATTATTGGTATTTAATATTTTCACCCCTGTTTTTGAGTCAAATTTATGATTATTTTCTATGAGGTGGTTTGAAAATTCGGAAAAATTGTTGTTATTAAGACACCTCGTAAATGTTCTTTGATCTAGTATTAAAATTGCGAGATGTCCTTCCAATATAATGTGATGGACACGAGCTCTACATATTAATTGGTAGATTAGAATGGTAGATAGTGGCCCAGGGATTATGACCTGAATAAGCTGGCTTAAGCGGATCACTTTATACAAAGCAACGTTAACCGATTCCCCCGTAAGAACATTGAAACATTATCAAATTTTTTAAAGTTATATATAATATGTTCTAAATCAGTTTTTTTTCACATATTCGAACGGACTGTGCTAGAGACATCTGTAGTCCTTCCCATGACAAAGTATACGTTTCCCAAATTAATAGCCTCGTCTCTGAGAAACTTTTGTAAGTTATTTTAATTAATAATTATCCCTTTGTAGACAAAAACTAGCAATTGTGTTCTCAGAACAGGCATATAAAAATATTGTTAGTCTTACATACATTTCAAGTGTTGAGCATTTGCTACTGGGTATACATTGATGTATGATTTACAACAAAAGTTAAGTTATTTAAGAACCCTGTCACTTAATTACTTCTGATTTAGATAAAGAAAAGCACTCAGAATTTGAGTGTATTGAAATATAATTATAAAAAAAAATATTTGTATTATTTTTATTGAACGATTTTATTTAAATCCTCGTGGGTACCTCATGTTGCTACAAATTTTGTCGCGTGATTTTTGGAGATTTAAAAATGTAGTTAACCTTTGGTTTCCGTGTTTCTCGCAGGTTATTAAGGTAATCGAATCATTGTAAAAAGAGTAGTAAAAATCCCGAGATGCCATTTTAAAAAATAGAGTTCAAAGTTATGTTATAAATGTGCGCTTAAGTCTTGTTATCCTTTGTAAAAAATTAAACTATTGTGCAGCTAATATCTCACTCGACACATCCAAAACTTACCAAGCTTCAGGCAGTCTGCTGGTGAATCCAGTTGAAATAAGTGAGCAAAGATATACTGTGATTCTGCGTAAATTTTGCATGTATCATTGATCAGGGGTTTATCATCAGGGCTGATGTCACTAATTTCAAATGAAAACACCCTAAGGCTATATATGTAACATATCGTCGCTGTATATATAATTAAGCCTATGTGCCGTTTTAGTACATTCTGAGATAAACGAATGAAACTGTTTTAAAAAATAATTGCACAGACTAGATTTATAAAAAATATTTTAAATAATTACTAGGCAGACTTGCCAGATAAACGGAAATGTTTTTTTTA
The DNA here is from genome assembly GCA_016648135.1 of Agrypnia vestita. Taxonomy (NCBI): domain Eukaryota; kingdom Metazoa; phylum Arthropoda; class Insecta; order Trichoptera; family Phryganeidae; genus Agrypnia; species Agrypnia vestita. The sequence continues at coordinate 33,347 of JADDOH010003370.1, read as the reverse complement.
GTATATCTCTATTATTTATATGAAAAATTGACAAATTGATTCATTCATCTGAGAATGCACTAAATTATATATACAGCGACGATATACATGATGCAGCATCCTATCATCGACACGTAATGAAAAGTCAGAAGATCAAAACAATCTAATTACATTTTTAATACTTTAATGGAGTTTCACCGCCACCTCCATTATGGTCGTCTCATAGTAATATGATGTAATTTCATTTTGTTATCTGCGGTCTGAGTTTTCTGGGATATTCTGGCGATTCTACAACCTTTCTGGTCACTGTTTTGAATACCATTGCAGGGTCCATCAGTAGGGCTGATGTTTTGTTGTTGTTACAACACATTAGCCCTGCTAATGGATCCGAAACTTTGGCCAGAAAGGTCGTAGAAATACGCCGGAATATCCCAGAAAACTCTAACTAGACCGTGAAAACCTAAGAACATTACTATATTAATGAGTCTGTAGTATAAAAACATAATTGTCACTGTTTTATTGTTAAGATCCTGCAGTTGCGACCGCAAGGCGACCCAGCGTCGCGAAATTTCATTCTTAGAGATCATCAACCCAGACCTCGAATTCTTGTCGAAGGTCTCGGCGTGCTCACTGCACCCGGGCACGTACATCCGTACGCACATAATACACTACCTAGACTAGTGACGTCAGCTGTATTAATTAACAAAAAGAGGGGGGATTGAACGGGCACAATATATTTTTAGTGAAACATCAGTACCATTTATCACAAGAATTTCTAAACTAATCACGTTTAAACTACTTTATTTCAAGTTTGTACGAATTAAAAAGCCAACAGTCTAAAATTATCATTTAATAACATATAACAATAAGAAAACATTGAAGAACTAAGTGTAATGATAACAGAGCTACATGACGCTTTAAAAAAGTTGGTCTTAATACGAATATAAAGAAAACAAAAATTTTGAATCCAGAAAGTGAAATCATCACAATTAATAATAAAAATATTGAAATAGTGGATGGATATATATATCTGGGATACAAGATAAAAATGGGCAAAGAAAATCAAACATTGGAATTGCCAAGACGAATAGGAATGAGCTGGGCTGCTTTTGGCAAACTAAAACATATTTTTAAAGCAAAGAGATCCCAATAAGTTTAAAAAGAAAAGCCTTCGAATCGTGCATGCCAGTGACGATTTTCGGAGTGGAGACAATAACACTTACAAAGAAAAATATGGAGAAGCTCAAATATACGCAATGATCCATGGAAAGTTCTATGGTTGGTATAAGCCTAAGTTCTAAAGTGGAGACCTTGGGAGAATAAAAGAGGCGTTGGAAGACCTCAAAAGAGATAGGCCGACTAACATTGTCGTGGGAGGAACGGTCGTTTTGAAATTAGCTAAAAAGTCAGTGTCCACAAAATATATAGGGCATAACAAAGCTAGCCCAAAATTCTCTACAGGTAGATTTCTGTCTAATTTTTGGATCGAAAATGTAATATCGAATATTAAAAATTCATTCGAGTAAGGTTTTTTATGATCTTATTTGACTTGTATTAAAACGATTGATTTTTTAATATTCAATATAAGTTACATATGGCCTAGAAACAGCAACATTAACAGAAAAAAGCATAGACAAATTAAAGTGTACACAGCGAGTCATGGAAAGGCAGATGCTCGGCGTGAGCCTTCGAGATAAAATCAGAAATGAAGAAATAAGACGCCGAACAGAAATGCCGATATTATGGACCGTATTGAAACTAAAATGGCAGTGGGCTGGACATATGGCTCGACAGGAGGATACTAGATGGGCACTCAGAATCGTACAGTGGAGGCCCTGAACGAGAAATAGAAGCGTCGGAAGACCTCCCAAAAGGTGATCTGATGACATAGTCCAGCAAGCTGGGTGCGAAGGGGTAGAAACAGAGATGAGTGGAGCAGTGGAGGGAAAAAGGCTGAGGAAGAAGAAGAAGAATATAAGTCACCTTCATAATAGTTGTACGTTTTATAGAAGATAAGTCTGAAATATTGAAAAAAAATGCATACTTTGAAGTCGCTTATCTCCATAGTTATTGACATTAGGACATTGTTTCTAGAAAATTTTCGACCCTTAATTTAGGCAGAAATCTACCTGTAAAGTATTGTAGACTAGCTCTGTTACGTCCTGCAGTTATCTATATAATGGTTGAAATACTTATCGTTTTTTGCTTATATTCGCAATTTTATAAATGAATACATGTATGTATTCTTATGTAAGATTTTGTCGTTATTGTTTGTAATTGTAGGTTTTTACATCAATTTAAATAGATAAATATTAAACTACATACAAAAAAGATTACCAGTACAAAAATTTATAAAAATTATAAAAGCCAAAAATGTAAAAAACGGTGCATTTTAATCAGATTTTTTTGCAAGGTTTTAATTATTTAATTTAACTTAATTAAAGCATTTTTTATTAAAACTATTATAAGCTGCATTTTTTCAATATTTCTAACTTCTTCTATAGAAAATCGGATATTCTTTAAAATAACTGAAATCGAATATTATACATTCATTCGCTTTAAAAAAAAGTCCAATAAAAATGATTAAAACCATACAGAAAAATTCCGCCTAAGATTTCTCGCCAAAATCGCTGCTTCATCTATCCATGACATGTTGTATTTGAATAAACAGTTTTTTTAAATGTCGTGCGTAATTGTGCGTAAATTAATGCGTTAAAATGAATAGAAGCGTATATTTATACAACTCTTACCGTCTTCACGAAATAACCTTGCTCACTTCATATTCAACTGTTTTCCATTAAACTAATTGCACACAAGTCATTGGTAAAAACTATTTACGTCATCGTGTCAAAACTGTCATGTTTTCAATTTGACAAACCTATTTTTACTGTCTGATGTAGTTTTTTTTCATTAACACCTTATAAAGATTTATCAAATTTCTAAATTTTAAGTGAAATGTATTTTAAGACAAGGTGACCTTGCAAAAGTAAGGTATCGTCCAACAGCAACATGTTAATTGGAATACATTACCTACTATAATACAGGGTGTCTCATAGCTAGTAGCAAAAACTTTGCAGGTGGATTCTTGCTTTGATATTGAGTCGAAAATGTTCAAGCAACTATGGAGATGGAGATGGATCAAAGTTTGCATTTATTTTCAATATTTCTGATTTAGTTTAACCATCACTATGATTTTTTATTTATTTTTATTTATTATATAGAGTATTTGATTACACACTTTTATCGATTGTTACGCGGTATAATCGACAATACTGAAATTATGCAGAGCATTGGTTTGTATGTTCCTGATATTACCTTAGACATCGTCAGCATAGATTGTTTCACATTCCAATATACAGAACCAACCTGCCGATGGTTATGCCTGTTGGAAAAGCTACAGCTATGCTGAACAAGATCGCTTTGGATATTGATATATTCCATGTGTCTGAGGGGGTTTTCCGAAGCAGGATTCTCCTACACCTTTGACCAGATTATACAGGTCACTTCTAATTGTTTAATAATTGTTTAATAATAAATTAGTATTTTAATACACAATATGTATATGTGTGTGTATGTATGTATGTATATGTATATGTGTATGTATGTATACATATGTGTTTATGTATATGTGTATATGGATGTGTATGTATATGTGTATATGTATATTTTTAGATGTAAGTTAATAATATGTATGCATTGAACATAATGTTTGTAATGTACATATTATGTAATAAATAAAAATTGAAATTGAAATTGAAATTGAAATGATTATGAAACATTTATTTGCTTCAATGCAACTCAAATAAAATGATAAAAACCTTGTAAAAAAACCTATTTTCAATTTTTGCAAGGTTTTTATCATTTTATTTAAAAAAAACTTAACATGGTATTGTAAAACTTATTTGTGGGTTTTAAAACATAAATATGGTATTCTATCATGGGTGGAAATGGTGAAATTGACATTGTGTAATGTGATCACTTAAGCCAGCCGTACGATAGGTTGTAAGCCCAATGAACATTCAAAAATAACAAACTTCCATACCTATTTTCTCATAAAAAATATAAGTTCGTCTCTATGAGACATTTATAATATATCTTGGTTAATGATGTTCACAGGGATAAAATCCAGTACTGTGTTCTTGAAAAATTTGGACATACTCCAAATATTCTGTATATGATAAGAGTTTATTTTCAATAAATAATTTAAGTTAGACAAAGGCCGCCATGGACCACCAAACTCGCAAAATAATAATTATCTTGCAAACATTTTGAATCTATTGATAGTAGTGACTACAGCCATTAGAACTGCAAGGCAGGAAATTTTTGTATTAAGTATTAATTAGTTATACTGTGTTATACAGCATTTATTTATAAATAATATTTTCAAAATTGAAAATTTAAAGCAAATTTGGCCGTGGTTATATGCCAGATGTCAAGGTACCACAGGTGTCGGATGATGTCTTGTTTTTCCAAGATCACGATGATGGAAATTAACGAATATATCAATTGCAAGTCCAAGGTTCAAATATGACTATGATTAAATTTGGCTGTATTTACGGGTTATAAAAATAGTATAATTTCAAGTAAAACGTGGTTATAAAAAACCACGGCATCTCAACACAATAATAAAATTAGGATATGTTGTAATTTTATTTAAATTTTAAATTCAGTCTTTCCATAAATTTAACATTTATGTAAAATATTTGTACATTTATGTAGATGAATATATATATCTGGGACACAAGAAAGAAAACCAAGCAGCAAAATTGCCAAGACGAATAGGAACGAACTGGGCTGCTTTTGGCAAACTCATACATATCTTCGACAACAAAGAGATCCCAATTAGCTTAAAAAGAAAAGCATTTGAACCGTGCATACTGACAATGATGACGTACGGAGAGGGGACGATGGCCCTTACAAAGAAAAGTGAAGAAAAGCTCAAATGTACACAACAATCCATGGAGAGATCCATGCTTGGCGTAAGCCTAAGAGAATTAGAAATGATGAAATTAGGCGCAGAACTAGATTAGTGGATATTATGGATTGTGTAGCGAAGCTAAAACGGCAATGGGCAGGGCATGTTGCAAGGTAGGATGCCACAAGATGGACTCCCAGAGTTCTGAAATGGAAAAGAAAAGAGGCGTCGGAAGACCTCAAAAGAGATGGAAGAGTGGAGAGATGCAAGAAATTAATTCCACTTCAAAGGTCGGATCATTGGTTAACGCAATCAAAACAATCATGTCTTGACAGCTATTATATGACATTGTATATTTCGTCAATTTTGATGTGATGAATATAATATTTATATTATTATTTTAAAAGTTGGTAGAAATGAGTTTTTAAACACAACTACTAATTTCTTCACCTAGTGTCTAAATATTAAGATTATGCCAATATTTTCGTTTTAATTATAAAAAATATAGACATACATATTACTTGACATTTATTATATAAACTTTACGCGTAAATAAATACGCATGTTTCGTCCATTTTGTGCTGGGATAACAATAATCAATTATAACGATTTTATTATCTTGAAAATAGAGTATTCTATATCACTTATATGTTTTTTTTCGTAAAGCTTGTTGTTTCGTAAGCTTCGTAAGTAAGTAAGTAAGGCAGAACAGTGTGGCACTCCCTCGGCGATGGCTGATTGCTTAACTGCTGGTTATTATACATAAATGCAATGTTTACTACATTTTTAGAAAGGTACTAAAAAATTCCAATAAAAAATTAAATATTTATTTAATAAGCAGGTTTTTGAAATTTTTAAATTATTAGTCATAACATTTTTACGTTATGTACATATACGTATGTAACTACATATATGACATAGGTACTAATTGAAAAAAAGTGGTAGGCACCTCTTGAAATTTTCTACGTATCCCTAAGTAAGTAATTCAGGTTAATGGATGCATATACGCGAGAATGTATGTCTGGTGAAACGTGAAACACGTTGCATTGAAAATTGCGTATGAATCGCGCAATCGAGTTTTTCTTTGATCCTACAAATTACAAGATTAGCTTTACAAATGCATAAAAAAACGAACAGAACGCGCGCTGTCGCCCTTCGTCAGCGGAACCATTAGAGACAATATTTAACCCGCGATGTTAGTGGGAAAACCTGTGCCTTAGAATTGTCCTGTCCTCACACAGGAGGTCGCACCACCGATACCACCACCATCCTCGACTACGAGGAGCAGCGGCGACGACTACAGATAAATATCAGCTCTTGGCCGTCACGGTCGCTGACCACGATGACGCCACAGCCAAAACGATCCAACTATTAAAAAAACACGTAAACAAATAACTCGTTTAATAAATAATATGCAACGATGAAACGCATATGCAAGGGGAATATAACTGGACTTAAAATCAAAAAAACAAAAGGAGAAGAAAAAAGAAACGTAACATAACATAAATTTAGCACTAAACATAAAAAATTAAGAATGTTCAAGCAACCATGACCTAATATAAATAGTTAAGGAAATATGCGACATCAAAGTTTGCAATTTTTTTTCAATACTTCTGACTTATTTTTTCTAAAACGTTGGACTATCATTACAGTAACTTACAGCCTGAGAACAAGAAGAGTCGACCCCAACAGCCTACCTAGTCAATCAGTTGGGTTAGTGCAAGGAAGAAGATGTTCATTCTTTACTCAATCATAAATTGAATTCAATCGGCGAAGTTCTCATTTGCTTTGCTATTACTTGTCCAGTTAATTTAAGGCGCTAGGCTAGGCTAGGCGCTTTAACGCGATGCTAATGTATAGGGTGGATATCTAAAGGAGAAATAAATGACACTAGTAATTGCCTATTTCTCCTTAATCAATCTTGTACTTTAAAATAATTATAATGTTTCATTAACCATTTAGTTTAATTCGTTTAATAACCACAACTTATTAAAAACATAAATTATAGATATTTTAAACAACTGTTTGTAAAACGCAATCTAGCCAATTTTCATTTTAAAACTAATGTACATAACATGAAATATGGCGTACGGCAGTAAGTACTCAACAATAAGTGTTTCCAAATACATACTCAAATTGTTTGCCTACATTTTACATGACACTTGAGAAAATAATGGAATGTCAATTGGCCCCAGCTACTTAAAACATCGCCAATGCTTAATGTGAACAAACTGACTGCTATTTTACCTGCACTGTATCATATATGGGGTATAAAATCAAAGGCATCAATATCCAAAAAAAAATGAATGCAGTCATCGAGGATTACTGCTTTATAATGTACTGAATTCGATATTTTAAAGGAATCATAGGACTATAAATTCATAGGAAACATGATGATTTTGGAAGGGATAAATAGATACATAAAATCTATAATTCAGTACATTTTTAATTGGTAATCCTCGGTGACTGAATTCAAAACATTTTTTATTTTTTGGATATTGCTGCCTTTGCTTTTATACCTACATATAATATTATAATATACGAGTGTAATATTATATTACACAATTTTCCGGAGTATTCTGTCCAGTCATCTAGATTCTAGAGCAAGGTCCGTGTCAACGCACTGGAAATATGAAGCATTGAATTGTTAATTGTAAATAGGAATTAATTAGCTTTTAAAATCTACAGCAAAATATTAAAGGTTTTGTGATTTAGACTGAAGTATTGCAATTTGTCGGTCGTTAATAAGGATTTATAACCAATACGTTTGCAATATCCTGCAATATCAGACGTTTATGTAGGGATATTATATTATTTATTGTTATTTCCTAAAATACTACCTAATTATTACTGAGTTTACCGGATCTAATCAATGTATCAACGTAAAAAAAGGTGAATATCCTTTGTAATACGTGAAGTATGCACAGTTTTGGAAACAGATAATTTTTTATGTAGGAATATTTTTTTAGAATAAATTTTAACAGCTTTGCGAAGATTTATAAGCAATATTATTATCACCCATTGTAACAAAATTGTCTACATTGCCAAATGTCTTGTTCTATTGTGTGCGTAAAAATTCCCTCTACATGGCATATAATTTACTTTAACATAAGAGCGGCTAAACGAAGTTTCCTACGACCGTTTGTTCTGAAAAATCAGACAAACAGAAGACGTATATCCGGTTTAAACGCTCTTGAAGAGATTTAAATTCGCCCAACTGACGAAAGGCACACCAGTGGTCAATGGATTGGCGTTTGACTTGATATACAACAAGCGTGAAGGGCGGCGCTGTGACATCTCTGAGACACGCTGTGTACACAGGAATTATAAAAGCCTAGGCGTTCCTCGTAGACCAATGGTAATGGCACTACTGCGATTACGGGTTCGATTCACGGTGAGGTTATCTGTGTGATTTTCTCAAGCCTTGATGGTGATGTGATGTGTTTCGCTGCAGTTATTGAACCACGAGACCTCTTGTAGAATAAAAAAAAGAGAAATCTCACCCGTCGATACGTGCACACTGGTATGGATGCAAAGTATTGCTAAGATGTTTATATTTTTCAAGAAAAATAAAAACATGTTGTGATGACTGGTGATCCAAGGCCAATGAGCAGCTTTAGACGCAATCCGCGTCGCTGGTGCAGAGGTTATCGGCTAAATTAGGCACCCACCCGACTCCAAGTATAAAAGACGACGTTTCCGGATGCATTCTAGAGTTTTTGGCAATAGTGATGTTGCACCATGAGGAGATACGTATTTAATAAAATGTGGAGAATTTTTAGGCGAGTAAAGAGTGTAATTTTAGGATGTAACGAAATACGTGCTCATCATGCAAAGGAAAATTCTCACACCATGAAGTCACGGCTTCCTATTCAAAAGCTAAGATGGCGGCTCTCCGAGTGATATTTAACCGAAATACGCATAATTATTATTATGCTTATTTTAGCATGTAGCTTCGTGGCCCAGTGGGCATGCCACTGGTTTCTCACACCGAAGGTTCTGGGTTCGATTCCCGGTGATGTCACAATAAAAAAACTACGTGATGTAGTAGAGCTTGGATATTTTTGTGGTGTAATAAACAAGGAAAAAATAAAAAAATGTACAAGCAAACAATTTACTAGCAAATTAAATTTTAAAATGATAAAAATAAATGTGAAAAAATTTAATTCCTGTATACCTAACATATATGTACATACGCAGGCAAAATCACCATAAGCCGTGACACCAGAGATCGCTGCATTACGGAATGTTTAGCCGAGTAACCCGATTTGCATTTCCTACCTCGAATGACAACATTCGCGGTGCAACCGACGCTCTGCGTAATATTGCACTTTGGCTGATTGCAAAATTACTGCACTTATAAAATACAGTCTTAATTAGTAAAATTAGTACTACAAAGTATCGCGTAATTATACAATTAGTATGAGGTCGCATTATTACGTTAAGTGTTACGAACATTTAAAATACGAGCATTATAATGCAGTGTTTTCAGAGGTGTCGGATGCGATCTAAATATAATAATTTCGTCCGTCTGTCTGTCCGTCCGTATGTCTGTCTGTCTGTCTGTCTGTCTGTCTGTCTGTCCCCGTAACTTCATGTAACGTCCGTAATTTCATTATAATTCACGAAATGGGGTTAGAACCCCGGGCCAGCAAACCCGATGGCGGCAACGATAGCAATGTTCCTACCGCTGCCGACCGCCAAAAATATAAACTAGGGCTGGCAAAGACGCGAACCAATGCTTCGTCATTTTTGAGTGGTAACAGCTAATTATATAATAATATAAAAACGTATATAAATACTATAAATTACTGCACATAAAAACTATCCCAATTTACGGCTTGTAGGTATACATTACTTTTAATAGTGCATATTAAATATGGGGTATAAAAGCAAAGGCAGCAATACCAAAAAAAATAAATTAAATGCTGTTATCGAGGATTGCTTTTTATAATGTAATGAATTCGAGATTTTATAGGAAATATGGTTCCGGGAGGGATAGATACATAAAATCTATAATTCAGTACATTTTAAATTAGTAATCCTCGGTGACTGCATTCAAAGTTTTTTTATATTGCTGCCTTTGCTTTTACACCCCACAAATGTGGATACACCAGAGAATGCTTCGTATACCGTGGACGGATATGGTCAGCAACACGGAGAAGCTTCAGAGAGTTGGAGCTAGTGAGGTATCGTCGAATGTTAGAGTGAAGAAGGTCTCTTATTTGGGTCGCGTGCAACGCGGGGGTAAATATCGCCTCCTCCGACTAATACTCGAGGGCAAGATAGTAGGAAGACGGGGGGTTGATAGAAGACAAATGTCCCTGCTGCGCAACACCAGAGAGTGGACCGGAATGAGACAGGTGGAAGATTTGTTCAGGACAGCGTAGGACAGAGGTTTTCGCACAAGTGATCAAAAGTGCACATAAAGAAGATGAAGATACGTTAATTTTAATCGATGAAAGGAGTCTGCTCATTTTTCTTTGACCAATCGTGGATTTAAAAAAAAAAGTAAATAATAGAAACTCTCTAATTTCTTATTTTTAGATGTTCATTAAAATGGATGGAAAACAAAAACCATGCTATCTCTTCTGGTTTGTGTTTTCTGGAGTATTATTTCGTGATTTTGCGGCCTTCCTGGCCGAAGTTTCGGAATTGTCATGACAGGGCTGATGTCACGACGGAATTGTCATGTCATGACATCAGCCCTGATGATGGACCCCGCGGATCCGGAACTTCGGCCAGAAAGGTCGTAAAAACACAACACAATACCCCAGAAAACACAAACTTGAAGATTCTGAACGGCCGTGAAATCCAAATAAACTTTTTTGTGTTATCTCTACATGAGTTAAATTATATTTTATATATTTCTACTCGGGTTTCGAGAGTATCTGAATATTTTATTGACAGATGAAGTATTGTATCGGACAGGTAAAATTATGATGGCAACATCATAAGACGACGTGATGATGATGATGATGATGACCCATCTGAAGTCGTGAATGTTGGTCCTTTCTGGAGCCCAGGTCCGTTGTATGGGCGAATGCCGTACGCGGGACCCACCTCGCCTCCAAGCGGATAGTCGGCGCGGGCAGCGAGCCGGCGTTGCGATCCTAGCTGAGAGGATACTGCACCGACGCGATGTGTTGACATCTCCGACGGAGGGCGTTGGAAAAATTCCACGAAGAAATTGCATTTTTTGGTCTTATCTTATAAAGTGTTGAAATATTTGAAATACTTAAGAAAATGAAATATTTAAGTTTGATGAAATATTTAATGAAATATCTTAAGAATGAAATATTTAAGAATTAGATAAGACATTTGTAAATGTAATATTGAATAAAATTGATGTTTCGTGGTCTTGATATACAGGGAAAGCTCGCGCGATGGGAATAAAATCATTTTTAAATCGCGCGGAGCGCCGCGGACCATCATAGAATGGCCGCTGTTTTGATGGAATTTATGTAAATGTCCTGCCTCGAAGAGGCGAGGAAGTAAAAATATATAAGTATTTTAAATGTGCCGAATGAGTCCTTTGTGTGGTATTGTAAAGTAGAAATTAAAATGAAAAATGTTTATAAGAGAGTAAAATATCTTGGGTGGGCCCTGATAAACTCGCCTGACCGCGCCGCCTGTTCTCAGCCCGCGCGGGTTAATGGAAAAAACCCGGCGCCACGATGGCGCCGTGCGGCTGGAGCCAGCGAATATTTTTGAACTCTGATTACGGACGTTACAGACGTCCTAGCGAGCTGAAACATTTTTTATTGTGTTCCTCATGTGAACATCTATGGGAGTGATATGTTTTTGCGTGTCTGAAAGTTAGCTAGTGCGCTTTATTTGTGGTGACATACTTTGTCTGCCTATTACGCAATTAATATCTATCCGACATACTTGAAAATATCACCAAAGGATGCGCTTGGTTGAGATCTATCTAATGGTATAACTTAGAATCTCGTAAAATCATGTTTACTATTTTTAACCGAATTAAATGTAAATTAATTCTTGAAAATGCCGCGGTAAATCGGCATATTTTGTTGAATAACTAGGTAAATTCACTCTTGCGGTTCCAGTAAACGACATCATCCTATGGGCAAGACATAGATTGGTACAGATGATGTGTTAAAATCCCCGGGGGGGTGGCGTTTAATTTGCTATCGATTAAAATATTCAATTTTAATCCGCGAATCGGCACCGGAGGCCGTTGTTTGCGCTCGAAGCGCCCGGAGAGTCAAGCGCGCTGATTGGTCGGCGGCGCGAGTTAGGGGGAAGCTTTCCGCACTGTATAAATACTGCGCCGGGCGGGCGAGAGCCTCACTACTTCTGCTGGGAGCCTCTGCCGAGTACGCCTACTGGAACATTTTATTCTGCCTTTTACTTCACACCCTGCTTGACCCCTGCTTAAGATGGCGGCTGAGAATATACGGGCCAGCCTCTGCAATCTCCTGTGCTTCTGGACCCCCGCGACGGACGTTTCTCTATGAGGCATTTCGCATTCAAGGCGAAAGGCTCTGCACTACATGGAAGTGTTAGCACTGTGTTGTCTTCGAAGCGGGCCGTGACTTACAACCTCGGCCTTCGGAAGCAAGCTTGATGGAACCGCGCAAAATTTATCAGTTCCCGTGCGGAACAAGTATTAAATTGACTACCTTCAAATATAGAAAAAAAAGTACACGGATTAGATGGAAATAAAATAATTCATTAATTAGAACACTTGGAGAAAATATTGTTAAGCAAATTAAAACCCGAATTCAAATTTATATTAATTTGTAAACTTTAAAAATTATTCGTTTCATTACCTTTACGCGTGAAGGGGTGGAGATGTTTAATGGTGCACGATTGAATAGAATGATTATTTTTCATCCATCATCTAGCCAATTTAACGCCAAATTCATCAGTATTTTTATTTTTAGTTTTAACCAATGAATGCGTATTAAATTTTCCCACCCCATATTAAATAACGCATGCAATATGGCGCGTGTGCGCGTTTGAGATTTTTCACCGAAAGGCCCCCATGAGAGCGCGTAAAGAACAGTAGTTGCGCGCGAGGCGATCTATAATTCCATATTTTGTACGCAGGGTAGAATGACGTAAGCCATACACACCGACCTTTACCAACGAACTTTTGAAACGAAAGATAAAAGTCTCATCCACTGACACACCCCATTAGAGTTACGATGGCATAAATTGCCATTCCGGTGATAAGCACGCCTTTAAACATAAAAAAATTGAAATATTACAACATAAACTATCAACTACTATCAGTAACTCTTATGAATAACAAAAATAAGAATATATAAAATATGAATTCCTAAGCATGCATTTTCACAATATATAATACAGTGAAGAGGGACCAACCACACCCAAGGCCGTTTATTATTTAATATAGTGCGTGGAAATTTAAAGATTTAATATTTTGCTAATATAGGTTGAGGCGGGAAACGTTCGCAAATCTGTTTTTTTCTCATTGAAAGAGTCGCGGTTCGAAAAAGATTGTAAAACACTGTCGTTAAATGGTAGTACCTTAGAGTATATACAATCCATAGAGACCATATTATTTCGAAACTTGTAAGAATTTTGTTAAAAGAGGCGTGGTCATTCGGTGAGACTGGACAATTCGTTTTTAACACGTGTTTGTTTGTTGCTAAAACAGGGCTACCACAAATGAACGATTCTCTGTGAATTCTCTTACAATAAAGTAGCAATAAATGATAATGCCTTTTATATGTGCGTAAATTTATTTATTTTAATTTATTTTATTACAATTTTAAATATCACCACAACAATAATTATATAAGGAACTGCAATAATAATAATTATTATTATTATAATCGAGGATTATTTATACCATATCAAACATAAACATTTAGTTATCTGCATTTATACAAATATTTAGAAAATAACGTTATTTACATAATATACATTGTTTGTATATACACATAAAATACATTGTTTGAAAAAACAATATGATGAAGTACATTAATGGAATTAATAATAAATATAAAATTTTAATATAGTACGCTATTGATTTTGGAAGATAATTAATCTGTTGAAATGTTGTCTCACTCTGACGGTAGGTTGTACCGCTGATTTGATCAGAAAGTGTAGCCTGACATCTAAATATTTAGAAGCAACTGCCTTAATTAGGTGAACAGTATGGTTCTCCAGCGGTGACTGGTCTAGCATGTGAGAAAGTAATATATTAAAACAATCTACAGTTAGGAATATTTTTAAGACCCTGTTGACTAAATATTCTAATGAAAAGTGAGGATTCATTCTTTTTCCTCCACTACGGTTAAGAGCTTCTCTAAAAACGCGTTCACTATGTGTGCAAATTAAAATAACGTCATCTGATGGATATACTAACCCCCCTCTATCTTTTTGTGCAATTAATGAATTTCGCAAAGTTGTCTTAAAGCCAATAAGGGCAGAAAGACAATTCTCACATTTAATTTTTTTATTTAGATGCCTGACAACAAAACCACAAATATAAATTATACAACTCTCCACATACTGACTGCACATATATATTGATTCAGGAATATCGTCGAAAGGCAAAGTATTTTCGAAACTCAAGTAATAATATCGATTAAATTTAAAGTTTTCAAAAAATTAATACAACGATTTTAGGTAAAACGTACTATCAAAACATACATGGCCAACGACTGCATTACATGAAGGGATCACTTTAAGCAACTCTCCCATGTTTACTGTCGAATTTGTAGACTGAATGTAATAATGTATATATGTAATAAAATTAATATACCTAACGATTTTAGGTAAAACATAATATCGATGGCTCCTACGTATGCTATTATAACCCATAAATCGAAAATTTTTAGTTTTTTTATGTTTTTCTTATTTCTTATATCTTTATAACAAAGAAATAAAAACATTTTGCAATTAATTACGTTTTTTTTCAGATGTATTTTATAAGGCAATGTATATTTATACCGGATGAAAATATACTACTTCATATACTAGGAGTTTCAGAATGCACACCGTATAAATTGGCGATTTAAGAAATTTTTTATGTAACGAAAAACGAATAAAGAATGAACACAATAGGTACTTACTCTATCAAAAGCCAGTTCTGCTCTTGAATAATTCGTAGGAACGGCAAATTTTTTTATTCGAACTAATTTGTTTTCTTTCCTTCTGTCAAAATGTACATTCAAGAAGTGATCTGAGCAAACACAACTGTGATTTCCGGGATTCCAATTAATCCTTCCCACAGCATGGATCCATTCACTTTTTTTTACTTCATTTTTTGGGAACCTACAAAAAATGATATCCCAATCCGAATACTTTAAATAATAAATAATAAATAATTTGTATTCTAAAATTTTAAGCACAGCCCTGTCGGTCCAATATGCTTTGTCATAAAAATACCACATTGAGCTTAGTTAGATCCATACAATGTAGTGCCTTCTCATTCTTACTCCTAAAAATTCAGAATTTTTAAAGGAGAAAAAAAGAGACGGATATATTTTAAAATGTCGGCTATCTAAGTAAATAATTTTACAGTTCGTATTGATTGAACATTCATAGACATATTTTGATTTAAGTCATCAAAAACATCTTCAAAATAGCATTCTCCGAATTATTTGTGTAATAAAATCAATCAAAAATAAACGTTCTAGGATTTTTTAAACAAAAGTAAATGTTTGCACTTGGTTTGTTGTTAAAATTATGAAATAAAACGTATATATGTAAAATTTTCATATTTTGGATAAAATACCTGTGATAACTGATATGTTTCTTCCCGTTTCCAGTCCTATTGGAACACCCCTTCATTGCACAAGAAGGCATATCAATTTTTTGTAATATTTGCACGTAAACACACAATAATTTATCGAAAATACGGATAACAAATCTGTCAGCTCTGCCGTTCTCTGCCCGAGTTTTGAAACTCGGGCAAAGAGAACCCTTACAAAGCAATTAAAGACGTACCCGACCGGGTGATCTTTTTTGTCCCTTTTTGTCTTATGTGTCACTATATTGTTAAAACTGAGTAAGCTTTATGTTACCACGCGTACGGGTTTGGTAAAATGTTTAGTTATCCCTCTATGGATTGTATATACTCTAAGGGTAGTACAATATAAACATAATGTGTGCCGCCATAATAAATTTCATTTACTCGCATTTAGTGCTACTTCAGATGAAAGAGCAAGGGGTTTTATCAGCCCGGTACTCTGCATGACCTGAGATCTATGACTATAACTCGTTGGTCTGGTAGTTACGGCTCTCGCCTAATGATCTAGCGGGCGGTGGTTCGAGGCCCATTCAAGGATACCAGAAAGATAGTCCTATTTTCATTGAACACGAGTTAAGCTTAGTCTGAAAAAAAGTTAGAATATTTATGTGGTATGAATTCCGTGTTCGCATCTCTATTTAAAAAAAAAACTAGATGGATTATTCGATTTTTGTTAGGAGGATTCAATTTACCAGGTTTAAGAACAAATAAATTCCGTAGCCGAGAAAAAAATACCTACCTATAGATGGATACGTTGAAATAATTTTCATTGCGATCTTAAGCCACTGAATAAAAACATTAAACCTCAATTCTCTACCTCCTTAAATGTAGTATGCCTTGGTAGCATATTTTTACGAAAAAACGGTCCTCAAAATACAATTGCAAAGGGCAGCTCAGTGCATGAATAATACTACAATATTTATATGGTGGCTGTGAGAGAATAAACGAGGAAGTACAAAGTGAAAGTTTCATACACACCCAATCAATACTGAACATATTCTATTATTCATTCTGAATTCCTAACTGATCTGAACCAGCGGTAGGTTCTCAGGGTATCTCTTATAAAATAACAGAATATTGATTGTAAAGTCGAGAGTATTGAGCAAAAATATGTTACATGTGTCGGACAGATCAGTGATTCTAACATAAAATAAAATAAAACAAAAAATATGTTCCAACAGTGGGCGATTGAAGTTGCTCGATGAATGATCAAGAGTTAATATTAATTTTGGGGGGCGATATTATATGATTTTGGACGATAGGCACAGGTACTTTATGCGACGGACATGTTTACATTATTACAAATTAACGATCGTTTGTAATAAACGTACACTTTGTTTTTTGTTTATATTTACATATATTGTATTATGCATCCGAAATGAATAATTAATTCAATTATACAACTCGCCTCATCATTGACCAAATAGGAAAGGTGTATTTTTGTTTTTTCAAATATCCTGGAAATCAATCCAAATATCAAATATTTTGAAAAAATATTAGTACCAGGCAGCATAATACAATAATTTCTTTAAATGAATAAATATCAAACATACCCCCTCGACAATTATAGTGGACCATTGAAAAATACGCATCAAAGGGTGCAATGGTAGGAAATGGTAAATAAAGTGTGAACCTATGGGATAGATTCACAACTTTATGACGGGCTCTGTCCTTTTTTTTAAATCAAATGAAACACTTGAAATTAAATAATATTTTTAATTATCTACAAAGTCACTGGACACGAACTTAATCGTCACTAATCACTCGTCTGTGGAATACTTTATACTCGTCATTCCAGAATATTCACAGGTCTGTTGAGCACTTTATTTACTTTTGAACGCTCGGTAGGTACTCTCTTAATTTATTGTCGTTGCACTGAATCGCCGCTTCGATTTTTGTCTCTGCTTTCGTCTCGCCTGTCAAAACCAACTATTATTACCGCGACTTGACTGCGGTCTTATGCGCAAGGTTTTTTTGGCGCTGGAGTTTTAGAAACTTCTCGTATTTTGGTGCGCATGGGTTTCTTCCAGAATTTTCCAGTCCACCCGAGAACTTCGCTTTTGTGATATTATCTTCTATTTTGATAATCCGTGAAAACATGTTATAGCTTCATATTAACTATTCATATAAATTTCCTAACCAAACCTGACCTCACTAATGCAACGTTTAAAATATTATAAAGAAATCTCAACTATCGTGAGGTAACTTGTGCAAAGAAGTTGTCTGGAAAAAAATTGTGATTCATACCTTCAACCCTTGAAAAACTTAAAAAAATGTTATATTTGACACTACAATTCTACATGCAATATCTGATGTAATAACAAATTTAACTTCGAAATGTTCGCGTAGCAGATGTCCACAAGACGCCAGCCATTAAAAGTAATTATAACATTTATCGAGTTGATGCGACAACTAAGTATAATTAATTATCTAAATTATCACGATGTTGCGGCCAGTAGGGCGCATTACAAACAATCAAGCAACATTCGACGAAATCAGTCGAATTCCATGAAGTCCCTCTTTAGAAATTATATATATAGAATTAATTAATTAATAGAATTTAGAAACCATCATGATCTAAACTTAGCCGTAAAATTAGAAGAGTAAGGAAGAACAATATAACTATGGACCCCTAAGAGGTTATAGAAGGTTTGGTCTTTCGTCCAAGGATTATTGCTGTTCGATGAAAACATCCAAAAAAGAATATGGCACAAAAGAAAAAGTTGATTTGTGCAAATTAGGTGCTGCAGTATTTCGTTTTACTGTTTATATGGTACTCGAGTATAAGGCGATTCCAGTAGAAGTAGAAGTGACGACGCGAATATGAGTCGATTTAAAAAAATATTCGCCAGACAAAGATTATAAAACGATATTTCTATGATTTTTAATATGATTCTAATACATTATGTTTGGATATATAATAGGTATGTACATGAAACACGACAAGTTTCAACTAAAATGAAAAGTGTTCAAGCGTACTTCCAGTCCTCACGTAAGACTGTGAAACGACAGAAAAAGAAATGTGTGAATGCAGTGTATGCAGGTGTAAATGAGCGAACCTGTGTGTGAGTGTGACGGTCGTGTACAGTGTTGGATGCGCGGGCCGGCAGATGGCGTGTGAGCGAGGCTAATCTTACTCTGGTCGCGTAATAACCCAATATATTGTAAAATATGTCGTTGTAATTATATCGGGAATAAATCTGCGAATATTTACCGAGTAGATCTCTAGACAGTCGTAACAAAAGAACATTACAGTGAATAAGAAGCAGACAGATTAGTTGCAATGGGCGCGCCACGTCTCTCGGAGGATGGATAATTGATGAATGAATCAATGGAGAATCGAGAGGCCAAAAGGCCGCCTAAAACCTATGGCAGCCAATAATAATGAGCAGAGAAAAGTGGGAGACATTGAGGAGGACTTTATCCTCATATCATCTTTATATAAAATAGCTGACGATGCCGATGGTGGCGAGTCTATTTTGTTTTTGCATTTCCGACAACATGAAGGATTTTTTGTGTGTACCCATAGAAATAAATACGCCGTAAATTCGCCAATAACACAGATGCACGGCCTTGGCAATAGTGAATTTCAATGAAATTTTTCGATGTAGGAGCATACCTGAATTGAAGAAATATTTAGACTTGGAATGTCTACTTCTGAGTATACTTTAGTTAACTGATAATTTTTGTCAAAGGGAGTAATATCACAGTATACTAAGAACAGTAAACGTCTTCATACAAACTGGCCGCTACCCATTAGAATGGTGCCATTCGCGCTCGCAGTTGCCGCTTTAGAAAAAAAATGCGCTTCCTGAAAAAAATGCCTTTTTTATGTTTGTGGTGCTTTACTAAAAAGGCGTGTTGATTATCACGAAGATTGTGAGTTTTTAAAAGTCTACGTTGATGTTAATCAGCGTTCTTGCAATTTAAGTGAAGAAACTAGGTATACTAATTACAGAAATTATGCGACAGATCGAAATATACTCATGACTTTGTTGCCAATATATAGAAGATGGAGCAGGTCTTTCGCAAAGAGTTCGAAAAGGACCACATAAGCATTAAAATCGGCACATCAATTTTTGAACAATTAAAAGAAATTGAATTTTATTCGGGTTTCGTGTCTACCTTGTCGGAATCTCAGAGGCTACGAGTATAGTGACAACCCTAGCGTCAACGCAAGAGTAGGCTAATAACTCGCCCACGGGCCGGAGATAAACTACTGTTCTGGATATACTGTGGTAATATGTATATATTTCATAGATTAGTTAAGTTTATTTGTAAGAGACCCAGACCCAGACAGCAGACGTATTAGGGACAAGTCGTGCGTTTTCTAATGCAAGGTATACAATACAGCACGTGGTTTATTTTATGTATGCACGCACCTACTTTTTTTTCAAGTTAGTAATGCTTCTATTGAATTAGTATAACTTTTTTGTTAATTGGCATTTATTATTTTTAATTTTTAGTTATTTTTGTTTATTTAAAAATATATACGTACCTGTAAATAAATAAATAACTATATATGCAAAGTCCCACGAGAGCGATGATGGTATCTAATAAATAAATCTTTAAAAAATGACAGCTTCATCTTTTGCATGAAACGAAGTTTTTTCCAGCATTTGAATTTCCACAAATCTCTGTATACTCCAATAACCTCGAGTCTTGAGGACTCAGAAACAAAGAAACCTATCATACTTCAAGTCCTTATTACGTGGACTCTTTATTACGAGGAAGAAAAATCGTCGGTAATTTATATTACATAATTTTGGTACTTTGGATACGAGAGACATGAAAAGGAAGAAATAAAACTCGTTATCTGGGTATCAAGTGCAAACTGGAATGCTAATGGTGATATTCCTCCAAGACAATGCATCATAATAGCGGGTAATGTAATACGTTTTATTGCATGTACGTACACACGTAATGTTACCCACACACATGCAAGCACCACTATATAGAGCGCAGGGTCGAGACAACAATGTTCTACTACCTCGAGCAGCGCCGCATTGCACAACCGATATGCACCAATCTGTGGTCCTGATTGGAGGATATTTCTGGATCTCCTTGGTGGACGCCCGCCATGGAGTCGTTAATATCAACTAGCAGCAAACCGTCAAAATGAAGCCCTAGTATATATTTATAGCATATTGGCGCTCCATGCCCCATCTCCGGCCGTTTAATTTCGTTTTTTAGCCGTGAATTGGAACGAAATTACGGGCGTTACACGAAGTTACGGGGACAGACAGACGGACGGACGGACAGACAATGAAATTAGTATGTTTGATAGTGCGCTACGCTACATATTTCAGATCCTTCGAGGGTTAAAGTTTTTGTCATACATTAGTACCTACATTTTTTCTTGCCCTTGATGTAATACTGAAACACTTAAAATCAATTAACCCTTCTATAGCTACTTCCTACTACATGCTAAAAGACTTCCATATCTACTTTCCTATATAAAAACAGCTTCTATGAGACATCTATAATATAAGTATATGTATCTTGATGATTGATATCCCCCTGCTATAAAATCCATTAGGTACTCAAAATATTCTGAATAAATCTTATTTTTATTAACAAAGTTATAAAAATCAGAAATTCACGTTTATTTAATTTTTAATCATTTTTTTATTCAGAAGTTATTATTTTGAATATATGCAAATTTTTCAAGAATACAATACTGGATTTTATCCCCAGGAAGACATCATTAATCATGATATATATTATAGATGTCTTAGAGAGACGAAGCCATTCAAAAAATATATACTTATATGTAAAATAGGTATTCAACTCTTTTTGGGTGTTCATAAGGCTTACATTTACCTACATATATAATGTATACCTTGATGAGACATTTATAATATGATATATCTATGAGACACTTATAATATATATTTTGATTAATGATGTCCCCTTGCAGATAAAATCCAGTATTGTGTTCCTGAAATTTTTTAACATAATCAAAATAATGTGAATATATAAAAACTGGTCTAAAAAGGAGTTAAAAATTAAATTATTTTCAAGCGTATTCTAGTTTAATGTTAATAATTCGGAAGAATGTAATATACATAAAAAAGGATATTTCTTTAAAAATTCCAAATCAAAACTATAGATATCTTATACCAAAGGCGACATCTGTACTAGTTTATGAGAATGCCAAATTTTCAAACCACAGAGGGTGGTAATAAAAACACAACTCACATGTGGAATAAAGTGTGCAAAGTTAAGATATACATAGATAGATGTGGTAGTTTATCATGGGTGGAATTGAGGAGCGTTACATTGTGCAAAGTGATCGCTTAAGCCGGCCGTACGTTATGTCGTTAGCCCTATGAACACCCAAAAAGACTTCCACACATACTTTCCTATATAAAAAATAGCTTCGTCTCTATGAGACATTTGTAAAATATCTTAATATATTAAATGTAAGATTAATTTTAGTTAATGATAATATTGTATGATTAATCAAATAAAGAAAATAACATTTGAATCGTGGCTATTACTGACACGCTAAAGGTCTCCTGGGTTGCCTACATCGCAAATGCAATGAGGCATTAATATTCATGAATAAATCACGAGAAATAAAAACATCTATCAGACGAAGGATAACTGCATACTTTGAGCACATTCTATACAATGAGAAATGTAATCTGTAAGAGCTCTACATGCGGGGGATGAAAGAAGGCAGCAGAAGGTATAAAGCAGATGTCTTGGCTGAAATTGGTGGAAGTGGTTCAAGGTCAAGATTTGTCACTAATATATAGCGCCATTTTCGTGAGAACTCACCTCAAGGACACTTTACACATAAACATTATTTGACAATGAACTCACTGGCTAAAGAATTCAGACCTATTACATATAAACTGGATGACATGCAAAAAAAAATTGTTGAGGTATTTCTGTGGAGTAGAGACATTTCTATTTATTGTAAGTATGTAGATACTATTTATCGTGGCTGGACTTAGACTTCGGTGGCTGGGTCATGTGGAGAGAGTGACCGAGCATCAAGCATCAAAGTCCTTGCTGAACTCAAGGCCGATAGGGCTCAAAATTAAGATGGAGTGGCAACGTCCTCAAATACATATCTGCCTTGGAGATTCTGAACTGGAGAGAGCTGGCACAAAACCGAGATGAGTGGAGCAAGACTCTTGAAGAGGCCAAGACCCATCAGGGGTTGTAGAGCCAAGAGTGATGATGATGATGAGTGACGACTATTTAACGTATTCGTCTGATTCTATATATTTTGTATGATTTTCTAAATAGGTGAGTATTTTATTGTTATTTGAACTGTGGTTAGCTGTTTGTGTGTCTCAGTGTATTTGGTAGTTTATTTTATAACTTTGGTCCAGCCACCGCAAAAGTACGATCACCGAAGTTAGTTTTGTGGACGTGATTTACTTCATCAAACCTACTTGTATTAGATGTTAATGCCGAGTGAAGTCACTATTTGCGAAAAATGGAATGCAGAAGAAGGTAATATATTGAGGGACCATGTGGTGAATATTGTCAGGCACAACTTATATTCAATTTTTTCTGGACATTTAGGCCAGTGAGAATTGAATATAAGTTGTTCCAATTAGGCCAGGCATGGTGTGAGGTATGCACAAACTTTGAACTTTCGCTAACTTTGAACACGTGAAGAAGAAATTTAGTTTATTTTTTGTAGTAGTAATAACTAACTAATTATAAAGAAAAATTAGATGATTTATTAGTGTTTCGGGCACATTTATCAAAATTATAAAGATACTTAATAATAAGCATCTGAATGGAGTTAGCAAACTGTAACGTCGCTCCAGTTCATAGAATTCTATATAAATATACTTATATATCCGGTTTGTGGGATTCTCACAAATCCAGATTCGGCTCGTTACATCCTTTAATTTTCAATTATTACTGCTTGTTGTTTTGGATTCGTAAAATTTTCCATTTGGTGTCCTCTTTTGTACATTTTTATTTGTCAATCCCTCAATATCTTTACGTTATCCTTTGTTTGAGGATTTAATGTAAACATGTAAAAGTAATAAAAAACATTTACATAAATCGTATGTATTCTTTCTGGCCTTGTTTTATAAATGTAACATTAATTAGCAAATTAGCATTTTCTGATACTTGGATCATCAAATATGAATTGCAATTTGGCCTTTAGATTTGTTATATTGTTATTTTTCAACAAACAGACCGTCAACAGATCGTTATTGTCACTAATATATATCCAATAGTCCTTGTGATATTTTTTTATTTTATATTTACTAGAGACACTAACAGGATAATGGGTACATGATACTCTAATAATAAAACATAAATGGAGACTATGCCCATTATCCCAATTACAAGTGTCTTCGGCACGCTTTAGTGACAAGTATTTTTACATTTATGTATATTTTACATGTACATTTATGTGTATTATATATTTATTGTTCGAATCTAGTGTGATCATACAAGAAAATACAAACAAATAATTGATTTAATGGATCTATAGGTTCAGGTCATCGTTTAAAAAATGGATGTTGTGTGTGAGTGAATTTTTGAACGATGATAAGGTATCTGCAAGAATATCAGCATCAATGTTAAGGTCAGCACAATACATATTACAATATGTGTGATGGGAGAAAAGAAACCAACATTATTAGTGTGCTGGCTATTTCTAAAGAATTCCGGGTTCCTTACGGGGTTTAACATGCAAATTTATGTCAGATAGAGAAAGAGAATTAATAGCTCCACTGAGAATCTTGTGTAGCACATTATAATACAAAGTGTGAATATCAACCAATGCAACGAGGAAATTTTTTGTAGATCAACAAGTTATACGAGACACAATATCGCCTCCCAAGTGAAGAATACCGTACAACAAGCAGAAACTAGTGGCGCAATACCGAATATTGAGAATTTTATCGAAAATTCATGCCGTGTACCCCTAATAGCTGTTATACGTTTTTTTTTAAATGTGTAAATCAATTTTTTTGCTCCCGCGAAGCATCCTACCAGATACACAGATCACGTCTTGATATAAATCTGATTCTCGTTTAAAACAGACAGCGACGACCAACGCGATGTCTCTTTCATTTATAGATTCCGTTTTCTTCGATGTTCTTTCATTGGACACATGTGCTGGAGGGATCCACCAGATCAGTGGTGGCGAACCTATGACTCGCGTGTCAAAGATGACGCGACTTTTGGGTGACACGCCGGCCTTCACCAGTGCACCAATCATCAAACGACGGACAGCTCTCGATATTTTTAACTTATATAAAATAAGACCTGTCTAAATCAATTTAACTGTCCATCACTATTATCCATTATAGTAAGAATGTGCCGAGCCTATATAACCTGTTCAACTTTAATTTGAGAGAATATCAGTGCATATTTCGGAAACGTCCTCGTGGGACCTCCACGTCCACTAAACCTGCAACCCATGCACCAGACACCCAACACTCTCAGACACTTCACATCTACTCACATGAAGAAGGAAGCGGACATTTTAGAAACATGTAGCAGAAATATTCTCAAATAAAAGTAGTGGAAAATCATCATCAAACCTGAAATATTTTCTGTAGATGTACACTATAGAAGGTAAGAAGGTTTGGATATTATGACATTTGAATTTGGGGGATTTTGGCGGATAACAGGTAACACAGGTACAAAAAAAGTAGTGAAAAAAACGTAAAAATATCGAACTTGGTTTTTAATATGTTTAACGGGACAGTACTATACACTCAAATTATTGCCAAACACTCTTCGTGGGTCATTTCTTCCGCCAGAAGCTCTATAAATAATCATGTCATTTACGTTATAGTAACAAATCTGAATTTTATATATTTTATCTGGTCCACTATTAAACAATATAACCTAACATTTTAATGTTTTACTTATTCATTTTTTTGTACCTGTATTTCCTGTTATCTGCCAAAATCCCTCAAACACAAATGTCATATTATCCAAATATTCTTACCTACTACAGTGTACATCTACAGAAAATATTTCAGGTTTGATACTATAACTAAATCCGACGGTCGCTGGCTCGTAGCTATGTGCGATGTGCAAGTGCCTGCGCGCGTGTGTGTGTGTGTGTATTGATTACTGCGTTTATGCCAGCTTTTAGAATTCTAATTGGAAGAGATTTCATCCGGCGAAGGTGTATTTCAGCTGGCGGGACACGCGGTGAGTATGTAGTAATAAAGGCTGCATCCGACAGGTGGCGGCCTCGCTGCTGTGACGCATGTGCCGCTGTGGTGCGGAGTGAACTTGACATCTATTGTCAGGCAGTTTGAGAGGTCGAAGGTGTCACTGGTGAGTGCACGCCGCGGGGCAGTGCCTTGTAAGCGATCTTTTAAATTTTTGTTACTATTCTCGGTATCCTTTCATCTGACGGGAATATTGTTACTATTCTCGGTATCCTTTCATCTGACGGGAATATTGTTACTATTCTCGGTATCCTTACATCTGACGGGAATATCGTTACTATTCTCGGTATCCTTCCATCTGACGGGAATATTGTTACTATTCTCGGTATCCTTCCATCTGACGGGAATACTGTTACTATTCTCGGTATCCTCGCATTTGACGGGAATGGCCAACCGAGTTATTTGGTGAATTATCGGTCCATGTCTACTGATCAAACATTTAAACATAAAAATTATACATCATTACTATGAATCGTGAGAATTAATGTGAATTTTCTGTATTTTTTTAAAATCATTGTTATTTGAAAATATTACATTTTTATTTTTTTAATTGGTTGAGCAACTTTATAGATTGACATTTAAAAAAATGTATTTTATGATTTGTTTTAATCTACTTATATTCATTAATTACGCCTACATGTTATATATGTATATATATCTATATATATATATTATATATATATATATATATATATATGTATATATACGCATATACCTATAAGGGCATAAGAATTAAACAATTTTTTTAACTGTATATAATGAACCATTTTGAGTAGCTTCAATCCACAAAAATAACTGCACTATAAAAGAAGTATTGTAAACAATATTTCCTAAATAAATAAATATTTTATACATAGGTAATACAGCAAAAAATTTCAATATACTTCGAAGACGATTTATATACAATTAAATGGGGAACAATATTAATTTCAGATAAACGTTTCTTTTCATAAAAATAAATCAAACATTTTATGATATCATTGATGACATCGTCGTAAATACTCATTATGATATGTTATATGACTGATGACAGAGGGTATTTACATTCACCATAGAAAAGCCAAAAAGAATTTACACCGAAAGTTTTGGGTGGAATTTGTAAAAAATAACATTTCTGCAATGAAGTGTGCGTAGTTTTCACCTGGCATAGGACCTTTCGAAGAAGCACGCTAAGTTTACTTGTCTATTACACAAAACTAACAGCATTAAAAATACACAGTTTTTTCTCGACTTGACTATATCTATGGAACAAATTTGTTGGGCGAGATAAATGAAAAATCGACATAAAGTTAGGTACAGAAAAGTCAGAAATAAAACTTCCAGCCGTAGGACGAATTACGGCTTAAATTTTAAATCTACTTTTTCTTAAGATAAGGATTATTTAATTAATATTTGTTTCCCAGAATCTTTACTAATGCACAGGTTTTTGCTCTATCACATAAACACTCGGGTTTTCATTCAACGATATATCGTCTTGTCAATGTACCTCTGTCTCACTCTAATTTTCAAATTGAATTAAATGCAATGAAACAAATCGCATTTAATAATGAATAACAGTACAGAATAAACTGATGAAATTTAAAAAAATATAACTCACCAATTTTTATACAATTCACAGATAAATATGAATAATGATTGTTGGCGAAGAATTTTATATATTAATACATTTTCGAATCAAATTTCAAAACATCTACCGAAAAATATTAGTCCTGCATTTTATACAAAAATATAACGACTATAAATCTTAATAACGTCACATAATTTTAAAAATTATGTGACGTAGGTATATAAAACATACATAGATAATCCAATTCATTGTGTACCGCTGATCTTGAGATCAAAACAGCTTTTGCAAGTCACGGTTGGGAAGCAGTCTGCTCTGCGCGTGTGTGGGTAGAAGTGTGTTGCACATATTTACGTACGTATGTCCAAGAATCTACGGGCGTCAGGATTCAATCGTTCCCCGATGCCGAAATAACATTGGCAATTAAATGGTCGTTCCAGTGTTCCTGGAACTCAGAAGGGAAGCTTGCAGTGCGTACCATGTATTGCTTGCCCAACGTAACTTGGCGTGCGGCGAATTTTGAACTAAAACCCGCCCCGCCCGCACCCGGCGGTAACTCCACGCCCTGTCATTTAGCTCAATTTTGTATTTGCTCGGGAGCTGTGACATCTTGATTACCAATATACACTGAATTATTATGTCCAAAACATCCTAAACAGTCCGGGATGGTGCAAGAACAATTACCAATGAAGTATTAAAGTTTTGCAAAGCGAATAATGGACCGATATTACCGTCTAACAGTTTTGACAGATAGAACGGCCGCCATTTCTGCACGGTTTATTTAGTGCTGCCCGACCAAATTTCTGTATTTAATACGACACCGGTCACCGGACATTCTGTACATTATGTATTGTGTAATAAATTTACACCCTGACAACTTCTGTTACGCGATAGGGACGCCCTCCCTCGCACGCCAAGTTATAGTGGTACGTCTATACACACCACGCCAAAGACATTCATACACGAAATACAGGAAACCCCCGCTTAACGCGGTTTGGTTATAACGCAGGTCTATGCTACGCATTGATATGTCATAAGTGCCGTACTAAAATACTCGATATTGAAGGATTCCTCAGGATAACGACCATATCGGTACTCCCCCGTGTATATTATACGCCGGTAATTGTCCCATGATACGTGACACGAATATTTATGCTAGAATAAATTTACGTTGCCAGCACAACGCTTCGTTGCAACCTTGTTTAAAAAATATATTCAAAGACTTGGTCTGTTACAATAAATGGCGATAATATTATTTAATGGTATCTGTTCTCCGCGCCATTATGGGGAACACACTTTCTAAACAATATGCAAAGTCAATTTTCTAAGTCCCCCCTGAATTATATTTGGTTGGTTGGGTTAGCTGGAAATCTAACTTTGGGCTAAATCAATAAATTAATGATAGGCTTTTATTCAATACTGAAAATTCTTCCTTGGATGACCAGCTCGTTTTTTGGTGGAGGCTTGCATCTAGTAAAAAATAATATTTATACCTAAATTTGTATCTGCAGGAGGCCTTACTTAAATTAACTAAATTTGCACGTGCATTTTTTTTTAAATTTTTAGTTATTAGACAAATAATATTTTTAGTTATAAGACAAGTCTCTTGAGTTATTAGACAAGTCAAGTGAATTTTTTTAGAATTTTTTAGTTAAAATATTTGATTAATTTAAAAATATCTGGATATTGCTGTATAAAGTGCTACCTTTACACGCAGTTCTAAAATTGATATTTTATTATGTTTGTTTTTGACAATAAAAAAGGACGTTTTCATATTTTTATCGTATCTTTTTTATAAATTTCTAGATATTAAATAAAAATAACTTAGAAAGAAAGAAAATGAACTTAAAACATGTTGTCTTTTGAGTCTATTTGCAGTATTTCCAAATGCCTTTAATGTTATTTGTAAAAGTAGAAAATGGTATCTCCCAAAGGAATAAAATAAATGTCTCTAAAAAGCAATATTTTTTTACTTAGTGGTCACTATATCTTAATTAATTTATCGAAACAGGCAATTGATATGATTTCGTGTTTGATGTCATTGATGAAATTTTTTTGGTTAATCCCAATTTTCTTCACTTAAATCTATTTATCTAATTTGTTGAAAAAAAAAATTTTCGCGATTTACTTTAATATGTTTTCCCTTAAAATGGAGTTCTGAATAGAGAAGCAGCCATTGGTTACACGGAACATTTGTATGTTGTCGTGTGACAAATTTAACTCGAATTTCCCTAGAAATTTTATATTTTAAAAATTTAACTGCTTCGAACCATGTCTTCCCGCACGCCCTTTTGTCATCCCCAGATTCGTCGTATTTGCAAAGAAACATCTGGTTTCAACCTTTTCGTCCACGTTCTCTTAAATTATCCCTTACCCCGCGGGATAGCTAACCCTCGTTGCACCACTGAGCTGAATCTTCGCAACATTCCAGAAACTTCCACATGCCTTGTTTTAAAAAACGCACATGCGCAGCGTCCCATGCGCCCATCGCCAGTCTAAGGGAAGAAACGGACCAAACAGCACACTCTAAGCATTTTCCCGCCCGGGCGCGGGAGGGCCGGTTACATCAACTCGGTTATAGTTGATACAACTGGCCCGGAGGCAGATAAATAGTTACAAATATCTCATACGTGATTTAAAGTCTGTTAGCAATTTTAACATTGATCTAAGTGTACAGATTATCGGCTTTGTGTATGAGCCCCGTTAGTCTCCGTGGCGACTGTCTCTGTCCCTCAGAATCTTTTGAGGGGCACGCCCTGCGACTCCAACAAGTGCCATCTGCCGCCCTACCGTCTCGCCCTCGTCCTCCCCTGCAGCCACGGGTGTAACTTGCCGCCGTCCCGACTCCAGGCGCGATCCACGCCGTGAGACGGGCTGCCCAAGTGGTACGCCTGATCTCCCGAGCAGACGGACCGCAGGTGGTGGTCCTGCCTTTTACTAAAAAATTGACTCTCGAATAAGCCTTTCAACGTGATCCATTTGTTTTCATCTATGTGTTATTGTGTGACCTTTATCAAATGGTCCTACCATTGAAGAAATTAGCAAACGACGTTTAATTTTATATCCGACAACATTGTTCCAAATTTGTACCTTTTCTGTTATCTTCATTGTAATTGTAAAATCTTTAAAAGTTCATATAAATTCAATTTCCATGCTAAATTTGTGTTTCATTTGTTATTAACTAACTGGTCGATGAAAAACAATAACCCTGAATCCACCCTACACCTGGGATATTGAGAGTCCGCCTACCAACCTAGCCGAGGCATAAACTGTAGTTGAGTACATCTCTCCAGGGGATCTGTGGTCTCATTTAAGTATATTTTATATGAAGGATTGACATTTTACGATGTTTAAGCTAAGCAATCAACAATATGGTGGTTCCATTCATAAATAAAATATGATGCTTCTAAATAACTTCTGAACCATGGAAAATGTATATATATCATAAGAGCTCCTAAAATTAATAGTTCTGTAATGAAATGTCTCCGGTTTTGCTATTCCCGCTAAAATATTTTTACAGATTATTTAATCTAATAAAATATCTTATATCATTATTTATTATTACATTTGAAGAAATGAATTTTCAAATAATCATGAGGTTACGATTTGGATTTTTAAAATATAAGTAAAAGGATTGGATTTTACGTAATCACAAGAAATGGATTCTACGTAGTCATAAGGCACACTTGAAAAATGAGAAGTGATATAAACAAAAGTGTTGCCATTACGAAGATGTATGCAGTCACAGCCAATGATCGACAAGGAGATTCATCATATATAAGAGTGGGTTTCGTAGAACCTAATGGCTTTGCTGTTGTTTTATGTTCATCCCTATATTCAGGGAAATGCTTCCCTTTTGGTTCGGGCTCTTCTTCCATACGTGTGTCATTAAAACCGTCATAATCAACATCTTCCTCTTGTTTGATTTCTTCTTCTTCGTCGATTTGGCGTTTTTTTATTTTGAATCCGTCTTCGCTTAAATTTTTTTCTGAGATATGTGATGATGTCATCTTTGAATTTTTCAGTGTAACGTTGTGTTGTAATGTTTCTTTGGTGTCTTCAAGTTTTATCAGAAAAATAACTATAAAAGCATTTTCTGATACTGAAGTCACTTCAATCGTTAACTGAAAGAGATTTCAAACGCATATTAATTGCTAGTCAACAATATTTATTATTATTTTTTGTTCCGTACATATAGATGTAATTTCTCCGGATATTCGCCTTAAATCAAATAAAGAATACCGCACTGAAAATAAAAATATTGTAGGTAGAGTCCGTTTATTTTAGGAAAGCCATTTGCATTAGTGTGAGTAACAGTGCGTTTACAAAAACTCGTAACATTATTTTTTGTGTAAATAAATATAAATATTATTTTAGATTCTTAACCTTAAATAAGCATAGGTACGAGTATTATAAAAAAAACTCATTCTATTTTCAAAATTAATATGATTTCAAAATTGCTATGAAATAAAATGAAAACATTGACAATGTGCTTTTTTAAATAAAATACTCTAAATTGGATTTTTTAATATTTCAGTTTATTGAAAATTAAAATTAATAAGTGAATCCATTACCTACTGTATCGCATACGTCATTGATGTTAATCATTAATATATTATAATTCTCTACGTAACAATGCCCGTCACTAACGCTACCAGAATGCTCAAATAATAATGTGATATAATATAATAATGAGGTACAAGAAGCAAAAAAAGGCAATATTCTCTATTTAATAATGTCCATCATTAACGTTATCAAGTCGCTACTCTAGATAGCGCTGTTCTCCCAGCATTAACTGGCGGTCGAAATAAATAACAAAAGCACTTTATTTTTGATGGGTAATAACAAGTTTAAAATAAATAAAATATAAGCAGGTATAACTGTAGTTAAATGGTTTCAAAATCTTATAATTCATTTTAATAAATAAGATAAACTATAGTCGTCTGTATCGGACTCCGAATCCTCATATAAATTTATATCAAATTGATTTTAGATTGTGGTCACCGTATCGTGATCTTGCAGTCACCGTATCTTTAAATAAAAATATATTAAACAAAGAAACAATCGCTCTGCGTGACTGCCAGTGTGGTACTGAAGTGGACAATGAAGTAACTTTAAAAAAGGAATACCACTACACAATTTACGTGTTACAGAGGGTCACTCACACTAATGCAAGTGGCTTTCATAAAGTGCGGACTAGGGTACGAAGTAGGCCTACGAAGGTATTTGAATGATACGTTGCTATGCGTTCTCTGAAATGTAAGCAAGGACACTCACCGAATCATTACTAAAGGCGATTTGAGGGATTTAGAATGTAGATGAGATGGCTTCTAAAAATAAGCTAGATTGATATGATGACTTTGTAATGAGTACAGGTGGCTTCTAAAAATAAGCTAGATTGATATGATGACTTTGAAATGATCCGGATGTGCGGGAAAAATATAAATAAAAATAAGGTCCTAGAACACGAAGGACATCCTGGCTGAAGAACCTCAGGCAACGGTTCAGGAAATTCAAGGATCAAATAATTAGAGCTGCTGCAAGCAAGATGACATGATCGCTATCGTTCGATAACCGGTAAGAACTAGTAAAAGAAGAAGAAAGACACACTGCTATCAGTACATAGCGACCTTTTTTGAGTCTTAGAGATCAAAATCTCATCAGTGCGTACCATAAATGAGGTTTGCAATGAGTTACAAGTTACAATGCTGGATTAGAAATGGAATCATTTACTCATTCTAGTTAGGTTGTATGGACGCATTACCGTTTATTTATATGTATATATATTAACGATCAATATAACAAAAACCAACGTGAAACAATTTATCAAACAGAATTATTTTATTAAAAAGTCGTAAAAAATTGGTTGTCCTAAAAGTTATGAAATTGTGATTTATTAATTTAATTCTGAATATAAAATATTGGTTTGAAGAAATGTCGGTTAAATTTTTCCAG
>JADDOH010003369.1:0-45400 GCA_016648135.1 Agrypnia vestita | reverse complement strand
ACAGACAAGGACATAATGATCAACTGTTCTCTTATAGTTCTAACCCATCCAATGTCATTACTTCTAATATTAGCCAACCAACAAAATCTCCTACTCTTCCACCATATACTCCCCTATCAAATGCCATTAGCGATGAAAATTCTTCTTTTATTCAGACTTTACTTATGATATTCATTAATTTAATTTCTAATAGCAATTCTTTACCGTCCAACGCTGCTTCTATAATTTCATCCCTTAACTCCCTTCATAATGGCCTCCGATGTTCAAATCCTTCAGTGGAACAGCCGTAGTGCTGTTTGTAATAAACATGAAATAGTTTCTCTACTAAAAACTTACAATATAGATATAGCAGCAATATCAGAGACCTGGTTTAAGCAGAACTATCTGTTTAAGATCCCAGGATTCTCCTGTCTCAGGGATGACCGTCCAGACGGCAAGGGCGGAGTAGCCCTACTTATAAAAAATTCCTTTTCCTTTTCTCAAATCCCTCTTCCGTCCTTTCCCTCATTCCAAATAGTTGGTGCTAAAGTCAATGATGTGGGATATGTTTCAGTATACTGCCCCCCCAATGGCACATTCGACATTGATGCTTGGAACTCAGTTATCTCTCTTCTTCCTTCTTCTTTTTTTATTCTTGGAGATCTCAATGCTCACTCTCAGTCATGGGGCAGTGCGTTTTGTGATCGATCTGGAACTAATATTATTTCATTCATTGACGATAATAACCTAATTATCCTCAATGATGGCTCTCCCACTAGGTTCAGTCCCCCGTCTCAACGAGCCAGTGCGGTGGATCTGTCTATCTGTTCCAATTCCTTAGCAGCGTCAACCAGTTGGTCAATACTAGGAGATCCACACTCTAGTGACCATTTCCCTATAATCCTCTCATTTGTCTCAAAATCACCCAAATCTCCTGTAAAAAGAGTTCCTAAATTTAATTTTAAAAAAGCAAATTGGAACCACTTCCGCGAACTCCTTGAATCCTCTACGCTCCCCTCCCTTTGCATATTACCTCTGAGGAAATTCAATCAACATTTTCTCAATTAATTTCAATTATCCAACATGCAGCAGACAAAAGCATCCCAAAATCAAACCCTAACCCAAAATTCCCCGCCTCTCCCCCCTGGTGGGATGAAGAATGTACCCAGGCCGTAAGAAGGCGTAAAACTGCTATGTCTACCTACAAAAAAGATATGAGTATGGCTAATTACTTAGTTGTCAAAAAAACTCAGGCTCAAACCAAAAAATTTTTAAGGAAGAAAAAAAGAAAGGGTTGGCAACAGTTTTGTACTTCTATATCCCCCACTACTCCTATTTCTACTGTATCTTTTATTCCTTCCGTTAAACGGTCTTCCAACAATCTATGGCTAGGAGTGTTTGCTGACAATCTGGCACCTCCACATGTGCCTCATATCAGTGAATCTCCATCTTTAACTCATTTTTCAAGTCCCACGTCTTGGTTGGATGCTCCTTTTGCTATTCAAGAATTAACCTATCCTCTTCAAAATCTTAAAAATTCCTCGCCCGGGCTGGATAAAATATCCTATATCATGATTCAACATTTTCCCACCTCCACTTTAAATTATTACTTATTTGTCATTAATAAAATATTTGAAACTGGACAAATTCCTGAGGAATGGAAAGCCCAATTGGTTCTCCCAATCCTAAAACCAAATAAAGACCCAGATTTTGGATGCTCTTACCGCCCAATAGCCCTATCTTCTTGCATGCTGAAGGTGGTTGAACATATGATTAAAAACCGTATTGATTGGTATGCAGAACATAATGAACTACTTTCGTCCTCTCAATTTGGTTTTCGCAAAAAGAAATCTGTTTTTGACAACCTGAGTATTCTTACCTCAGATATTAGAATATCTCTTTCTCTCGGTAAGTGTACTGCAGCAGCCTTTATTGACATTCGTGGTGCGTATGACAATGTGAGCCCTATCTTATTAAAATATAAGCTTATAAAACTGGGTCTTCCATTAAAATTAGTACAACTAGTCTTTAATATTTTATGTGAAAGGACGATCTTAATAGATGGTCCGTCTCATAAATTAATCAGAAATCTTTGGAAGGGACTCCCGCAAGGTTCGGTCCTCAGCCCCCTTCTGTATAGTTTATTTACTGCTGACCTTGAAGAGTCCATTCGAGAGATATGCTCCATACTCCAATACGCGGATGACATAGCAATTTACTGCTCTGATAAGGATATACATGTTGCTTTAAAGAAGCTTGCTAGAGCTCTCTCGGGGCTCAACTCCTGGCTTATCTCCAATGGACTCGAAATGGCCCCCTCAAAAAGTCAGGCCATAGTTTTCTCAAGAAAACATCGTATTTCCCAGACGTGTGTCACATTTGATGGCTTCAGTATCCCACTCGCCAATGAAATAAAATTTTTAGGCATTATCTTCAATAGAAAATTAAATTGGGCCTCCCAAGTAAACTCCATGGTCTCTAAGTGCGAAACGAAATTGAACCTCCTCCGTGCGACATCAGGTGTATGGTGGGGATCTCATCCTTTAACTCTGAAACTCATGTATAATGCCTTTATCCGGAACCATATAGATTATGCTAGTTTTTTGCTTGATCCTCTTCCGAAATATTTAGGAATAAAACTAGACAAAATTCAGTCAAAATGCTTGAGGTTGATTATTGGAGCCATGAGATCATCTCCGATTAATGCATTGCAAGTGGAAACATTGGAGCCCCCTCTCGCAATCAGAAGGCAATATTTAGCTGACAATTTTACTATAAAGTGTTTCAGGGTCCCCAACCACCCTATTCTTGCTATTTCTCAATCCCTCCTTGATCTCACAAAGTCAAGTGCATATTGGAAAGGCAAAACTCCTCCTCTTTTGACTCGGAGCTTCTCCAGATTGGGGAGTTTCATCCCTCGAGTTCAATCAAACCTTGTTCTCCCTATCTACAAATTTCCTTTTTCTAATCACATTTTTTCCCCTAAAGTCATTTCCTTGGGAATTGACAAATTCACTCCTAACCCTAAGAGAATATTTTCTGAAATAATAAATAAAGAATGGTATGGCTGGACTCAAATTTTCACTGACGGATCCAAACTCCAGGCAACCGGCTGCACGGGTGCTGCGTTTTATTGTCCAAATGATGGTATCCAAGGTATATTTCAGCTCCCTAAAGAGACATCCATTTTTACTGCTGAGTGCTTGGCAATCCGAGAAGCGCTAAAATCATGTAAACCAAAACAATCAAAGAAGTGCCTTATTCTTTCAGATTCCTTAAGTTCTCTGCTCAAAATTAAATCCAGCCCCTTTCGGCACCCTGATGATCAGATCTGCATGGAAATTCGGAGTATAATTCACGACCTTTCCTTGGATAAATTTGAAATTGTTTTGGCTTGGATTCCGAGTCATGTAGGCATCCCTGGTAATGAAATGGTAGACTCTCTGGCTAAAAATGCAATCTCACAGGGGGATGCCACATTTTCCACTATTCCAGTGAGCGATCTTTTCAATATTACAAGAAACGATGCCGCACTTCAGTGGCAGTCTCATTGGGACCTCACTAAAATGTCAAAAGGTCGACACTACGCCGCTATTCAGCCACTTATCCCATCTCGAGCCTGGTTTCACAGGATCAGATTGAGCAAGAGGGAGACTTCAATGGTTTGCCGAATGCGTCTGGGTCATTGCTCTATCCGCTTACACCTTGCAAAAATTCATGTTCTTAACTCCTCAATCTGTGAGTGTGGACAAGAGGAGGAGGATTTGAACCACTTGTTTTTCAATTGCATTTTAAATGTCGGTACTCAGTCCCTACTCCAGGATCTTGCAGATCTTAATGTCCCTTTCCCTACAAATATCCAGCTCTTGCTTACAGACTGCCGACGGGAAGTATTGAAAGTGTTACTACGATTTTTAGAGAGTAATTGCATTGAGCTGTAATGTTTATGTCGATGACCTATTGACTAGTTTTTGGCAATAATATCCTTTTACTGGGTGACAAGCCATTAAATTAAAAAAAAAAAAAAAAAAGAATTGGACATAACAACAGAAAAGTTTGAGATAAACAAAATCTATCGTATTGGAAATTCAGTAAACAAAGAAAAACCAAGACCGACACTAGTATCCTTTATCAACGGATGGAAGAAGAGCGAAGTTTTGAAAAACAAGAAAAAGTCTAAAGAGTTACATATTTCTGAAGACTATACTAAAGAAACTTTGGAGAAGAGGAAGGCATTACTCCCACAACTAAACGAGGAACGGAACAAAGGAAACATAGCCTACCTAAAGTATGATAAACTCATCGTCAAAGAAAGCGCGGGCTTTAATGATAAAAGAAAAAGAGAACCATCTGCCTCCCCATATGCTAATCCGCAACCGAAGAAACAGCAGTTAACATCCTCTACGAAAACTAACAGAACAAATACATTTGACTTGATGAGGTTTCGATCAAATTCTCTTACATCCCAACCAACAGGAAAAGAACAATAGCAATCAACTATCGGCAAACGGAAACAAGAACACCAAAAAAAAAGATAAAACAACAACAACACACCCTCCCCCAAGCCGACTGGTTCTCGTGGGGGAAAACGACCAAGACCCTTTAAAGATAAACAAAAAAACTCAGACACAGAACAACCCCAATCCGGCTGGTCCCCGTGGGGTTGCCAGACCACCACCCCCTAGAAATACATCCATAAATCAAAAATGGAAGAATAAAACATATCTTGCAACATTAAACTGCAGAACGCTAATGACAGATAATAGATTGGAAGAATTGGAAGAAGCCATAAAATTTATAAAATGGGATATCATTGGTCTCTGTGAAGTAAGAAGAATAGGAGAAGAGATACGAGAATATAATGATTACATTTTCTATTTCTATGGTGAAAAACAAGGTATGTACGGAATGGGTTTCTTAATAAAGAAATACCTGAAAGACAAAATAATCAGTTTCCAAGGAATATCAGACAGAATTGCAATCCTCAATATACAGTTGCCTGAAGGTAAACAACCATCGACGATCATCCAAGTCCACGCCCCCCATGAACAAGATACGAAGATAGCGAAAGATAAATTTTACAAAGATCTGACAGAATCAATGCAAAAGACTAACAAATGCATAATCCTGATGGGAGACCTTAATGCCAAGGTAGGCAGTAAATCAAATAAAGATGAATTTGTCTTAGGAGATTACAGCAGTGGAGAAAGAAATGACAATGGACAGCGGCTCATAGAATTTGCTTTTGCAAATAATCCTAAGATAATGAACAGCTTCTTCAAAAAAGGAATGAAAAGAAAGTGGACATGGATATCCCCAAACGGTAGAGATAAAAATGAAATTGATTTCATTCTGACAAGGGAAAAAATGATATTTAGTGACGTCGATGTAGTGAATAAGCTAAACTTCAATACAGATCATAGAATGGTAAGAGGAGTTATACAAAATGAAAATAACAAATCAAGAAAGCATATTACCTCGTCAACCAAAAATGTGAGAATAAGATTGCCTATACCAATAAATGTCCTAAATGAATTAGAAAATACTTTAAAAGATATCGAAAGACCCAAAACACTACAAGAAAAGTATGTTCTCCTAGAGAAGGCACTGATGCACGCAAACAAATTGTGTACTAAAGAAGTGAAGAAAAATAAATTAGGAGATGAAACTATAAAATTAATGAATGAGAGGAACATAATGTTAGAGAAACGAAATGACAATCGTCAAAACATCACGATTATCAGTAAAAAAATCCTGGCATCAATACGAAAACACAAGAAAGCTGAGAGACTGAAAGTACTAAAAGAACACATAGAGAAAACAGGCGGAATTAAAAAAGGTCTAAAACAACTGAAAGAATACACACAATGGATACCTAACATGAAAATAAAAAATATGAAGAATAATGAGAAATTGACGACAAAAAGATCATCAATAGCTAGAGAAGCGACAGAATTCTACAAGAAACTTTACTCGGAGAGAGACAAAACTACATTCACAGAAACTGAGACTCATGAAGAAGAAATACCGTGCATATTAGAAAGTGAAGTCATAAAAGCTATAAAAACACAAAAAAGTGGAAAAGCATCCGGTGAAGATAAAATTTCAAATGAGCTACTGAAAGACACCTTGTCCGTAATATCCAAACCTGTGACGCATCTATTCAACGAAATATTGGTTACTGAACAGATACCAACTCAATGGACGAAGTCCAATATTGTCCTATTACATAAAAATGGAGATAAGAACGAAATAAACAACTATAGGCCAATTTGTCTAATGTCAAATTTATACAAAGTGTTTTCAAAAATAATACTTGATCGAATATCGAAACACCTAGAAGAACACCAACCAAGAGAACAAGCTGGGTTTCGCACCGATTATTCTACCATCGATCATATCCATGTGGTAAAACAAATCATCGAAAAACTTAATGAATATGGTCAGCATTACTACATGGCATTTGTCGACTACAACAAGGCTTTCGACTCTCTGAGTCATAACTATATCTGGAAGACGCTAGAAAACCAGGGCGTAGAAAGCAAATATATAAAAATCATAAAAGAAATATATAAAAACTCCACAGCAACGGTCCAACTTGAACAGCGAGGAGAGGAATTTAGTATTCAGAGGGGTGTTAGGCAAGGTGATCCACTTTCCCCAAAATTTTCACAGCCGTGTTAGAAAATATATTCAGAAATATAGATTGGGAAGACTTTGGAATAAATGTAAAATGGAACAAACCTAAATCACCTAAGATTCGCTGATGATATCGGGATATTCGCAGAGAGACCAGACATGCTACAAACTATGTTACAGCAATTAGACAATGAAAGCAGGAAAGTAGGTTTGACAATGAACCCAACGAAGACAAATACAACAAAGGAGAACATGGAAATCGGATAGGAAAGCATCAAATATGTTGAAGAATATGTATACTTAGGACAACTAATATCAATAAAAGACCAATATTCAAAAGAAATCGACAGAAGAGTAAACAATACTTGGAAGCGGTACTGGTCGCTAAAAGAAATAGTGAAAAATGATAGAATACCAATGTCGGTAAAAAGCAAAGTATACAACACGTGCATTCTCCCATGTCTCACTTATGGGTGCCAAACTTGGCCTGCTACGAACAAAAACAGCCAAAAACTCGCAGTTTGCCAACGCAGCATGGAGCGGAATATGCTAAACATAAGGCTTTATGACAGGTGGACGAATACAAAAATAAGGAAAAAGACAAAAGTTAGCGATGTTATACAAAAAGTAAACAAACTCAAATGGAACTGGACTGGTCATGTTATGAGAACAAGCAGAGAAAAGTGGACGAAAGACGTAATGGAATGGTATCCCAGAAATGGAAAAAGACAAAAAGGACGTCGAATTAAGAGATGGGAAGATGACCTACCAAAAGGATGGAGAAGAATAGCTCATGACAGAGACGAGTGGAAAAAACTAGGGGAGGCCTATGTCAGAGAGACAACCTGACCAACAAACTGGCTGCTTAAATGACATTTACTACGTATATTTATATATATATATATATATGTGTGTGTGTGGGTGCGCATGTATGTGTGTATATCTTACTATTTCAGTGTATCATTTTCTATTTACTTATGTTAAAATTGTTAAAATGGTCAGTGAATAAAGGCTTTATTTATTTATTTTATTTATATGAATTCCCGAATTTGCTTTGCGAAGCAATGCCCGTACGAGAGCTGACATTGCGGTCAGTAGAAATATTTTCGGTACCTGAGTAAGGGCCGATCTAGAGAAGGCTGGCTGTTTTTCGGATAATTTGACCACTTTTACAAAGCGGGGCCGACGAACCAAGGAAAAAGTTCACTAGACCAGAAGTCCAAAGTCGAAAAGCTTCGACCTGAACTCTCCGTACCCAGAGAGTATCTGCACCGTATAGTGATCCAGAACCGGAAAATATCCCCTACCCTTATCTTTTACAGCCACCCTCGGGAAGAAAGAATAAGTCCATCTCCCGGTGGTGGCTGTGTCCCATCTTTCTTGCCACTTTTCACACGTAATTTGTCTTAGTCTAAGACCGAACACCCGGAACCGCTCGTGAGGTGTGGTGTGCCAGGCCTGTCTGAACTTCTAGTCCCTCGAACGTCCCCAACGAGCCAATCACGCTCGAGGGATTAGCGCCCGACCAAAATAGCGAAGGGAAAAACTTCATTTCAAAATGAAGACTACAACACACACATGTTCACCAGTTTGAAGACTACAAAGTGTACACTACAATTGTAGTAAAAACTACTTGAAGTGAAGTAATTGTAGTACTACGAAATGAAGTGAAGTAAATGAAGTGAAGTGAAGTAAATGAAGTGAAGTAATTGTAATAATAATGAAGTGAAGTAATGAAATGAAGTAATAGTGAAGTAAATTTTTAAATAAAGTGAAGTAATACTGAAGTAAATTTTTAAATGAAATGAAGTATTTTTTTCCCAAATAAAGACTTACTATGGCATTTAGTATTCGATGTCCAGGATTCATTAACGCAAAACACGTACTTATCACCGTACAATGAAGTATCATAATAACAATCATATATAAGAACCGCAATATTGGAAACTCTCTCTCCAGGTTTTGGAACCCAATCACGTTTCCCACCGAGCAGCCACTCTCCTCCAGAAGATAGTTGTGAAGGCATCACACATGATTCCTTTAGGTAGTTGCTATGGAAATAATAAAATGATGATGATATAAATTGTGGGAATTATAACTTCTTAATATAAATCAGAGAACAAAATCATCACAATCAATAATAATAATATTGAAATAGCAAATGGATACATTATGACGTAACAAGACCGAGAAGCTATTTCGTTATTTTAAGAAAAACTCTTCGGACTTGCATGTACTTCATGCACCGACAGCTAGAAGGTATTGCAATGAAAATAGGGGTTCGTTTGACTAATTTAAATTTAAAATTGAATAATTCAGAA
The DNA here is from genome assembly GCA_016648135.1 of Agrypnia vestita. NCBI lineage: Eukaryota > Metazoa > Arthropoda > Insecta > Trichoptera > Phryganeidae > Agrypnia > Agrypnia vestita. The sequence goes on along the minus strand of JADDOH010003369.1, from coordinate 36,461 downwards.
TCATGGGTGGAAATGGCGAATGTTACATTGTGTAAAGTGATCACTTAAGCCAACCATAAGATAGGTCATAAGTCCTATGTACACCCAAATGACTTCTATACCTACTTTCCCATAAGAAATACAGTTTCGTCTCTGTGAGATATCTATAATATACATTAATTGATTAAAATTGAACTTTATATAGCTGGAATTCTAAACATGATACACATTGCTTTGTGGAAGACGTATATTGTAAGTAAAAATCGAAATGTCTGTTGACAATAATATACAAGTTTATTGAATTAATTAAAGAATAAAAATTTGGTAATTCATAATTCAAAATAATAACCGGTCGAGAAGCGAATAGACAATTACTTTCTCTACATAGATGGAACGCATTTGACGCCCCATAGACTAAAATGACCGGGCGGCTTGTTGAATATAGCGAGTGGGGCAAAAATTTAACATACGGATTCGTCACGTCATAAAATATATACCTAGGACATAAAATAAAAATGGACATAGAGAACCAATCAGCAGAATTGCCAAGACGAATAGGAATAAGCTGGGCTGCTTTTGGCAAACTCAAACATATCTTCAGGAACAAAGAGATCCCAATTAGCCTAAAAGAAAAGCCTTTGAATCATGCATACTGCCAGTGATGACGTATGGAGTGGAGAATATGGCCCTTACAAAGAAAAGTGTATAAAAGTTCAAATGCACGCAACGATCCATGGAGAGATCCATACTTGGAGTAAGCCTAAGAGATAGAATTAGAAATGACGAAAAGGCGCAGAACTAGAGTAGTGGATATCATGGATCGTGTAGCGAGGCTAAAATGGCAATGGGCAGGACATATTGCAAGGCAGGATGCTACAAGATGGCCTCCCAGAGTTCTGAAATATAGAGGCCTTGGAAGAATAAAAGAGGCATCGGAAGACCTCAAAAGCGATGGGCCGACGATATAGCCGCTGTGGGGGAAAAGAAATGGCTACAAACATCCAACACAGTCCGGGATTGTGCGAGAACAATTGCCAATGAAGTATTAAAGGTTTGCGAAGCTGAAAAAGCAAATAATGGACCGATATTACAGTTTAACAGATTGACAGATAGAGCGGCCAGAAACGATTCCTGTTTCGTTTCTTTAGTGTTGCCTGACCAAATTTCTATTAAAGGCTCGGTCACCGGACATTCTGTACATTATGTATTGTGTAATAAATTTACACCCTGACAACTTCTGTTACGCGACAGGGACGCCCTCCCTCGTACACCAATTTATAGTTGTACGTCTATAGCAAACAAGAAGGAAGGATGGAAGGGTATGGAAGAGGCCTCTATCCAGCAGTGGAGAGATGAAGGCTGAAGAAGAAGAGGAAGAAGAAGAATATAAATTATTTGAATGGCAACCCTTTGCTTATCCAGGACTCATTCTCATGCTGCCAGGTTGTCATTATTTTCTCTATTTTAATCCATGTATTGCATAAAAATAGTTAACCAATAACTATTCACTGTCCATAAGTACCAAACTACTTAACAAATATTTAATAAAAATAAAAATAAATGCAATAAATCAAAAGCAAACAATTTTGTTACAAAAAACAGAGGGAGAACAGATGCCCAATTCAGGAGGCAGCTGATTTAGGTAACAAAAGATAACTATTTGTAAAAAGGACCTAGTTATTTATAATATTAAATTTATTTTAACACTTTTCCTTATTTATAAAATTTCTACATATTTTTCCTATAAAAAATAATTGCAATCATTATAAATCAATTTAAAAACACTCAATTTTTTTAAAGAATCATTTAATATATATCTACTTTTTTAATTTATTATTAGTATTTATAGAAAATTTATTATTCATATGTGTACTTATATATATATAAACTAACTAACTAACTAACTAACCATCACGCCGTTTCCCCGCATGGGTAGGCAGAGAGGATTGAACACCAAACTCTTCTATCCTGGCACACCACTTTTGCTTCGTATATGTATTAGTGATGTGCCGGATCGTTAAAAATATATATATATACGCGGATACTAATACGGATCATTGGTGTCTCGATCTGCGAATATGGATACGGACCTCAAGGTCCATTAAAGTATTGGCAAATTAATAGTAAAAAATTTGTAAAATTTTTTACTATTAAAAAACAAGCAGTCCAAGTAAGCAGTTTTTCAGTGCAGCAGAAATTGTTTTTAATCCTCATCGTAATAGATTTTTGAGAGACAAAGCTGCCAAGTAACTCTTTTTGATGTACAATTTACCACTACTTTTTTAATTATTTCTTTAAGTTCCTGAAAATGTAATTTGTTTTTTATCTAATGTTAACACTTCGCACTATTAATTTCATTAGAATAATTGTTTTAATTAGAATTACAACACTACAATAAATGATTTAATATTTGATTTTTGCAATGTAAATGTGCCAAATATGTGAATTAAAGAAATAAAAATAATTTTAATGGAATTTAATAGTATTTCATTGCTATCTAAATCACCTACATTTAAACTTTCATATAGGTACGTATGTATGCTATGAAATTTAATAATATAAAAGATCCGTTCAAGATCTGTCAAAAAGTAACAGATACACATCTTTATCAGATACACATCTCTCGAGGCGACATCCACATATGTTATGCATACTCATTTAGTTACATGTTACAATTCTAAATGTCATAAACAAGATGCCTCTAAGGTGTGGTGGTGGTCAATATATGTTTTGCGATATGATAGATATCATTGTTGATATCAACTGATGAGTTAGCGATACAGTCATAAAAAACCTAAGAAACACATACTCTGTGGTAATGCGAAGACAAGTTGGCACTTCAGTATTCCACTCGCCATTGATGCAGACACTGCCGGGCAACTTGTCCACGGAATGATACCCAGGCTTGCAATGGAAAGTGGCGAAAGTGCCACTCGGCTGGAGAGAGTCGCAACTCAACTGTCTGCTGGTCCCCAGACTACACAACGCTTCCACCGTTTGCGTTTGTAAACTCGGACACATCGCTAGAAAAGTTTTTTTAATTGTACAAATGCATAAATTCAACAATTCAATGTTGGTTTACTACCTTCAGGCAATTTTTAATTGGTAATCAACCATCAACAGTGGAGAGACATTAGGTTAAATAAAGCATCTAATTGGAATAATCACCGAGTTAATTATACATTCTACATATATAAAATTGTAAACGGATACCTATCCTTTACAATATTGTACAGTACGTATTTGTGACAACAGATAAAATAAATTAGACTGCAGAAGCGCCTTCTGGAAATATAGTTTAGATCAGTGCGGGGGCAGAAAATAGTACCTCACTTTATTTTTTTAGTAAAAGATAGTGGCACATAGCACAAATACATCCCAACAACAGCTTCACACTAACAATGCATATTGTTATTACGGATAATCAATAATAAATATCATGGATATATCGATATATTTTCATGCACATAATATGTGTACGAAATTGTATTAATATTCAGAATTGTATATTATATAATAAAAGTGCTGTATACACAAATACATGAACCGAACTCGTTGAATTTAGGTATTAACAAATATTTAAGAAAGTAATCACCAGCACAGCTGAGAGTAGTTGTCCACCTTCCATTCAAACATGTAGCAAGATAACTCTCCGATGGAGAATATCCATCATCACACCCCACAAACATGGCTGACCCTGCAGAAACAGTGTCTCCGGGTCCAGCTTCTTCTTGCTTGCTAACAACAGAGAGTCTTCCGTGAGGGGGGCTCTCTGGGATGACACAACCATCTGTCGAGTCATGTGGATCAACGGCTTCCGTATTTGAGCTGTGATAATACATTTTATTAATAAATATTTTTATACATTAGGAATTTTTAATATTCCTTATTAGAACATTAAGTAATTGTTTGTAACAGAAATTTATGACAGAATAACATACAAAATTTTTGTCATAATTTTTACCTTAACAATCTTCTGATGGATCCTCTATCACAATATTTTTCATCTTCTTCATTTTGACAATCCGGAAATCCATCACAGAGCTGCGTTTCATCCAAACAAGTTTTTTCACCGCAACGTAATCTGGAATAGAAGATCATTTTAAACTGGAATACTTATACGATCATTTTGTCAGAAATTTGTTTTTTCATCAAATGGTCATCACTTGATCTTGGAGCGATACAAATAAACTGAAAATTGTCTGTCCATCTGTCTGTCTGTCTGTTCATCCATCGTAACTTCGTGCAACGTACGTAACTTCTTTATAGTAAATTTTTTTCTTCTTTTTCTTTTTTTTCTTTCATTTTTCATTCTCTCTTTTTTTTCTTATTTTTCTTTTTTTTTCTTTTGCTTCTAACCACAACTTAATTTGTAATATTGTTACGGGACGTGGCTACCGGAGACAAATGAAAACACTGGAAATTAATTAGATATTAAATAAGTGATTAATTATTTTAATAAATTGACAATATCACTTAGCACAAATTTAATTTAACACTAATCTCGAATTCACACTATTTCGCAATCAATGACTCAACTGTGAAACGTTTAATTCACGCACGTAAGTAGTCGCACTTATTTTCAATGCCAGTTAGGTACTAGGTAAGCTCAATTTATGTCGCTGGTATTTGTTGCTTTTACAAATCTGCACACGTGTGGCTGGTGTTTTTCGCCAGTAAATGTTGTCGGTTAAACATCAGAACGACGAATAACTGCGCAGTTGTAAGCCGCCAGTCTTTACTGAGAAATTAATATCTTCTCGAAGACTCAACAACTTACCATTAAAAAAATAAAAAAATAAAATAGTGCAGAGTAAAAAGTAAAAATAGTGCAGAGTAACTGTGGACCAAAGTGAAAAGAATATTTTCTGTTCAAAATTTAATGAAGAAGACTCCTCCAAAGTTTTTGCTCCTAGCTAAGAGACACCCTATATACACATATATTTTTATGAAATAAATACAAGAGGTGCACACATTATGGAGGTCTGGGTAACCTACTTCCAAATGGGATGCACTCCTGTAAAACTTACGCACAGTGCTGAGACCTCGCGGCGAAGACCAACGTGATTACTAAAAAAATAGATAAAAATTAATGAAACATGATTTATATTATTATGCAAATAATTACATATAAAAACTATATACAAACTATATATAGAAACTTTATACAAAAAATATCAATTATGCAACTCATCAAAGAAAACGAACGTACAAAATTCTGAAAAATCACATCACCAAGATTACAAGACAACTTTAATATCCCAAAATGCAATACAAAAAAATTTCAACAAAATTTCATATTCTCACAACTCACAACACAACTCAGGCATAAAATTTTTTAACAATCTTTCAAACGAAATAAAAAATATACAGAATACAGAACAATTGAAAAACAAATTAAAAATTAAAAGAACACGCCAATAAAAACAACTAGACACCATTACCCTCAAAATCAAAAATATTTCACTGCACTACTTCATCCCATATATATTAATATAATGTGTGACGAATGAGCGGACGCTTGGATGAGTGAGAGGCAAGCGTGCGAGCGAGACGCGTAGATGGGCCCGTGCTGTTGCGCCGCACCGGGCAGAACGAGATTCACCGGGGTCCGAATCAGTTGTACATATTGCATTATAAAGTAGTGTCTCCAATAAATGTTGTTACCTACGTAACGAGTATTATTAGAAGAACCCGATTATTCCCAAGTGCGTAGGCCGAGTTATATTGCCTACGCATGCAAGAACATCACATTGGCGCAGCCGACGGACATATTTTTTCGACAAGGTCGGAAAAAAATATATTGAAGAATCTACAGGGAGACGACTACGGACAGCGACCGAGAAGAAAGTATTGTGGCAAGGTCGAATACTTGGAAGAGGATCGTCTTCAGCGGAGCTGAAGAAGAAAGAAGAGGACCCAGGGTGCCGAGGAGGCGACCCAAGAGAGGCGGACGGCTCATCTTCAAGGAGGAGTGGCGGCAGTTCGGCATGGGCAGACTGTGCAGCGAAGGGCGCAGCAGGCAGCCAAGCAAGAGGATCGGCGGAGGGCAACGCAGAGGACTTTAGCCGAGGACTACCAAGGACGCAGGTGGAGAGGATCCTGACTCCAGGAGCAGGAAAGTTAAGTACTTTTTGTTCTCTTTGTCTGGGGGTTGTGATTTTTTTTTTAGAGGCATGGAGCAGAAGCGCTCACGTTCAGCCACCTGAACGATGCCTGGAAGGTGTATAAGGTTCGATTCGAACAATACCTTGTTGCTAATGATGAGGGTAAATGGTCAGATACAAAAAAAAGAGCTATTTTTCTAACATCATTGGCCGAAGAAACTTTCATTTTGTTGCAAAATTTATGTGTACCGAAGAAAATTACGGATGTTAAGATTGATGTATTGTGGGAATACTTAGATTCCTATTGTAACGAGAGCATTTCTATTTTTCATGAAAGAGAAGTTTTTTTCGCGGCAAAACAATTTGAACATGAAAGTGTAAGAGATTTCGTTGTAAGGTTAAAAAAATTGGGCAATTCATGCCAATTTGGGAAAAGATTAGATGACACATTAAAAGATATTTTTGTTACTGGAATTTGGAATCGTAAACTTAAAGAAAAGTTATATTTAGAATCGGAAGACGAATCATTTTCTCATATGGAAGGGTTTGCATATACCTTTGAATCTGTTAGTTTAAAAATGGAAAAATATATCGATAAACGAGAATCTTGTTATGTAGGTAAATCGCAGTTTATACCAAAACCGAAAGGTAGCAGTACAACCACAAAATCTTCGGGTAGGTTTGAAAAAAATGTTACGTCTTCATATAAAGATCAGAAGTCAACTATACCTACAGGTAACGTGGGTTGTTATTGCTGCGGAAGTAATTACCATATAAGGAGGTTTTGTAAGTTTAAACATTCTATTTGTAAATTATGTAACGTGTCGGGACACCTCGAGAAGGTATGTAGGAATAAGGAACAAAAAAAAGTTCAAGTCATTGATAGTTAGTTCGATAGATAGTTAGTTCATTGATAGTTAGTTACATAGGTAGTTCGATAAATACGGCGTCATGTAATAATTCTAGTAAACCGATTATGATCCAATTGCATATCGGTAGTAAACAATTGAATTGCATGGTTGATACAGGATCGAGTGTAAATGTATTACCTAAAAGGGTCTACGATGAAATTTTTTATAATATTCCGTTGCTATCTACTGATATGAAATTGCATAGCTATGATAATACAAATTTTGTTTTATGTGGTAAATTGTTTTTAAACGTGTTGTTTAAACATATCAGTCAACAGGTGGAATTCGTAGTAATTGAAAAAGGGTCAATGACCTTAGTTGGTAGACCGTTCATGGAACAGTTTGATATTCAAGTATCAGGAATTAACACTTTAAGTGAAACGGTGGACTCGTATATTAATTTATTAAATGACAGTGAAGTATTACTATTGGATGTACGAACAATTAGTGAATATACATGTAATGATACGGTGTTACAACAAGTTTTAGACTTTTCGAGAACAAAATGGCCGAATAAAGTAAACAAAGAAGATGACATTTGGCATTTTTGGTTAAAAAGGTTGGAATTGTCGATCAGTGATAATTGTATTTTTTGGAAACATAGATTAATCATACTTACAGAATTACGTAAACAAGTGTTAGATATGCTTCACAGAGCTCATTTGGGATCGGGAAAAACAAAAGGGTTAGCGCGTGGTTATGTATACTGGCCAAGAATAAATAAGGATATTGAGAATCTTGTGGCGGCGTGTGACATATGTTCCAGAATAGGTTCTGGTCCACCGAAGGATAACCTTCACAGTTGGCCTTTACAAGAAAATGTGTGGTCACGTATTCATATTGATTTTTTTGGACCTGTAGCAGGGAAATGTTTTTTAGTTATTTGTGATGCGACTTCAAAATGGCTCAAATGTTTAGAAATGCCAAGAATAAACACGGTATGCACTATCGCGGCGTTAAAAAAATTATTTACGCAATTCGGAGATGTGCAAGTCATTGTTTCGGATAACGGAACGGCGTTTATGTCAAACGAGTTCCAAAATTTTTGCCAGGAACGGGGAATAAAGCATTTGACATCGCCTGTATTTTCACCAGCCTCGAACGGTCAGGCTGAAAATACAGTTAAAATGTGTAAAAAATTTTTGAAGAAAATAACATTCGGTAACAAGTTTCCGTCAGATTACGCGGATAAATTGGATAAATTTTTGATAGATTATAGAAATTCGCCACATAGTTCGTCAGGCTTGGAACCTGCGGTATTAATGTTTGGTAGAAGATTACGTACAACGTTCGACATGTTCATACCCATAGAAAAAGCGTGCAGTTCGAGAAAAGTGAACAAAGAAACGGTTAAGTGTTTAGAAAAAAGTCAGGACAGGCAATCTTTTTATTTTGGGGGGAGAAGGAGGAAATATTTGGATATTGAACAAAAATGTTTTGTTAAAGATTTCAGAGCAGTAAATAAGATTACATGGGTTCCAGGGAAAATTATAAAGAAAGTGGGGAATTCCATTTATTTGGTCGAAATTGAAGGTACTCATCAAGTATGGAAAAGGCATGTTAATCAAATAAGAGCCAAGTAACGTTGTACGGTTGATGTTGGAAAAAGGGTTCGACCGACTGAAGCTTCAAGGATTGCTTCATGGGTCGGACCGCTCCTCCAGGTTCGCTAAGGGTTGCTGACGGGTGCTTTCTGTTTCAGATGCAGTATCCGTGTGACCCCGCAGACAGAGGACACCTGCTCCGGAGGAGGGACCTTCTCCACGGAAGATTTGTAGGAACCAGTAAAGGGGGGTTCGAAAGATAAGTGTGGGGGAGGTGTGACGAATGAGCGGACGTTTGGATGAGTGAGAGGCAAGCGTGTGAGCGAGACGCGTAGATGGGCCCGTGCTGTTGCGCCGCACCGGGCAGAACGAGATTCACCGGGGTCCGAATCAGTTGTACATATTGCATTATAAAGTAGTGTCTCCAATAAATGTTGTTACCTACGTAACGAGTATTATTAGAAGAACCCGATTATTCCCAAGTGCGTAGGCCGAGTTATATTGCCTACGCACGCAAGAACATCACATAATGTAAAATAATTATATAGGTATATTGTAAAATAATTATATGTAAACAATGCAAAGTACATCGTCCGAGCACAAGAGCAATGCTCTTAAATAGAGAGGTACTATGTATAACACAATTATATAAGTTATGTATTTTATTGTATTAATAGAATAGAAAAAAAATTGTAATAAACAATACTAAATAAATACAAAGGTACCATAATCTGTACAATTTACGTTTACACACATACAGAGAAGCTGGTAAATAGGAAATATTGGAATGTAAGTTAAATGGAATCTGCACTATGAGGCAGCCCTCGTCATCTCATGTAAGGTTAAAAATTAAAATAAAAAACTTCAATAGTTGGGCCTACTCACACAAAATGAAGTTTTTTTGCTATTTTTAAACCGTTTTGGTGTTATGTAAAAAATCAGCATAATAATTCTTACAAATTATTCTAAATTAAAATGATAAACTGTTACTTCCTTAAGTTTATTAGTTATCGACTAGAAAACGCAAATCAAATGTAATAGCGCTTGAGTCAGATGCAAAGGGGGTATCCCATCCTGCTAGATTTAGTGGCTTGAGTAAATTGATTGAAAAGGGATTATTAAGAAATAGAAAAATAATAAAAGAAGAGAAGAATGGAACTGACAAATAAAGTACGAAAGAAAAAGTACATTATTATCAAACAACAATTTACATATATTTTTTGGCACTATGTATTTGGATGGAGATTATACTGAAGAATCCCAATCTAGAAACATCGGATAGACTTGTAATTATAAACATGTTATGATTCATTAGAAACCCAAAGGAGATCCTATAACTTTTCGTGTATAGCTAAGTTCTCTAAGGTTTTCATGACCGTTTAAAATATATTGATAACAGTTTTCAAAAACTAATAAAGAAACAAACAAAATACTACTTTAAACAAAGTAACTTACCGAGGAACAAAGTAATCTGTTGTGAAGTTGAAATTATAAACTCCATTTCAAGCGTCTTTAAAATGAATTAATTACAATTCAGTGAAGTGAGTTTTCACTTTCATGTTTATATTTTTTTACAACTGTGATTGTTGTAATCAGGAAAATTTATAAAGTTACATCAAAGTGCTAGAAAATGTCAACTCTTGTACAACAAGTTCTCCTTGCGGTCAGTGCAACAGTAATCACTTGCATTTTTATTATGTCTTATAATTAATACGAGAATAGGTCATGATGACATCTTAACCCTTCCCTTATCACATAGTAATACAGGTCTACCGAGCCAATAAATAACAGCAATATTAATCAATCAATGTATATTATAGATGTGTCACCATCTATAATTATACATTATCGTACACAGTAACATACAGACAGAGGTCGTAAGCCCTATGTACACCCAAAGACTTCTTTACCTACTTTCCCATAAAAATACAGTTTAGTCTCTGTGAGACATCTATATTATACATTGATTTAATAATTATGTCCCTGTGACAAAAATCTTCTGAAAAATTTGGACATACTCAAAATATTCTGAGACCAATATTAATGTTATATTTTAGTTTATCCTAAAAAAACATTTTTGCATGAAAAATGTTTTGTTTTGTTTTAAACATGCATACAACTAGTATAGATAGGAACTCATCAATCAGTAAAATCCGTTAATTCGAATCCCGATACTTTGAAATTTGCCATAATTAGAAATTGTTAAAATTCACAAGTCCCAATATGTTAATTTCATAGTAAATGAACCCCGATAATTCTAAAACCCCGGTAATAAATCAAAGTGAATCCTACTAGAATATTATATTTTAATTACATTTTTCTTAATTCTATCTATTTCATATTGATTATATTCTGAGAATCTTTATTATTTATTATAGTAGAATGGAATGAATGAATTACATATTATAATTATCATTTTTACACAATGTTACTTAGTTTCACTTGTCTGTCTGTCAGGGATAGAGACAAATCTTTAAACAAAATTTAGTAGAGAGACGTATTTCAGATGACAACATATAATTAGTTTTACAAAATCAATCAATATTCGAAAAAAATTATTTAAAATGCTGATGTGTTATTTTATCGGACATTGTAATTTTTTTTAATCTTCATGTTGAGCCGCTTATCTCACTAGGAAGAACCTGTGCCGAGATGAGCAGCTGACAATATAATAAGAACAAAATAATAAAGATATAAAACAAAATACATACTACATAACTATAAGATTAATCAATTAATTGAGGATATAAATATAAAATGTGGATAATAAAAACAGTAGATATTATATACTACAAAATCAATAGTGAAAGTAAAATAATATATGTAAAGAATCATGTGTATGGATAGTAACAATATGTAAATATTATTGAGTACCAAAGCGAATAATGACAAGCTGGCTGAAAGTCGTGATTTTACTTTCACTGAATAAAAGTTGTGAAGAGTATAAAAAACTTTTTTAATCATGATTTTTAGGATTAATTTTTGTGCATTATTTAAAGGCTTTAGAGTGGTCTGTAGCAGTTTCCCTAGCAAATAATATTATAAGTTAGTAATATTGTACAATAGCATAAATAAGTTTTTTAATGTGTCTGTGTCCAGTATATTCCTTAATTCCTTGAAGATATATGTAAGTTTTCTAATTTTATTTGTTAACATAGTAATATAGTTGTTCTACTTCAGGTGTTATTAATTTATTAATTAATTAATTATTAATAATTATTCTAAGGTACTTGATATTGTCTACTCTTTCCAAGGATTGACAATTGCATTCCTGTACACAAGTAGGTATTGTCAGATCATGGTCAAGTTGACTTTTAGAAGAAATATTGGAAGGAACATATTTGTTTTTTTTAGCTATCCGGTGCAGACCTTCGAGCTCCCGTGGAGGGTAACCCTATACGCATCTCAAACGGGAGCTCGGAATTTGAGTACTGGGCGTTAGAAGTTATAGCCGGTCAGGTGAGCTTCTCAGATCGCTCATATTTTAGAAAAAATATTTATTTGAAAAAGGAAGAGACGAGGCCCTCTGCAGCGAGTCTCGTCTCCCGTGTTGGCGGATATCGCGCGCCACACTCATTCCCTTCTAGTGTTGGCGAACATCGCGGGTACCGCGTGTCACACACATGCTTTATTTGGGGTGTTACATCGCGGAAGAATCCCTTCGGCTCAAACTTCTAACCTCTTTCCACGCACCCGCGGGTGCCAAAAAATTCTTTATTTCCATTTTATTCATAAAAATTCCAATACATTTTCTCATAAAAAATACAACATAATGCACATGACAATATTGCATACAAAAGGCGCCGAAGCGCTGCTTCTCACAAGGCATCAACATATTTGAAAAAACATTTTCATAACATATACAAATTTCACACATATTTGTATCGACACTTGTGGCTGGAAATAACATCGGCGGCCAAGCCAGACACCACATTCCCGTACTCATTCAACAAAGGGCTCTCGTCAGGGCTAGTGTCTGGACGATGTTATTCTTCAGCTGGTTGGAAGCAGCGTGCGCGGGCGGCCCCCCTCCAGTCGGGACAACGGCCGCTGACTTGCGCGCGCTCCGATCGGCAACCCAGTTTCCAGTGGCGGCATTCACACCTCGTCTCCATGCTATTTTCTGTATGTAGCGGCTGATTTGTTTGGCCACGCGACGCTCATGTTTGTCAAATTATGTTTTCATTTTTCACATAGCTCAACCCTGTCCGTTACAGTTCTGGATGGAGAAAGTTTCAGAAAGTTCTATAAGATTGCAAGCACAGGTGCCGAAACAAACAAAAAAGAGTCGTCAACACAATTCTATGCTCACCGAATTATGATCCCGGGCGCAGCCGGGCTCATCAGCTAGTACAGTATAAAATGAATGAGTTTTATTTTTAATATAATTTAGTCCGAAAACTTTGATTTATTTATAGCTAAAATTATCAATAATATTTTTAGTTTAATTCGTCAACCGATTGAAAATAATGTGAGTTATATATACCAATGGACTTATGAAGAAAAGGTCGCTCAATTTTTTTCATTTCTGCTTCACAAGTTGAAATTTTTTGATTTTTATTCTTTTACTTTAATCGATAGATATACTACGAGTATCATAGAATATGCTTGTAAAATTATGGAGCGAAATTGCCGCAGCTGTGATTATTTCGACGTCCATCTTAATTGCTTCGCCAGACAACAATGAGGCATGCACCCCTGTGCGAACGCCTGCTCGCCGATGGGCGATGCTGGCCCAACGTAGCGCATGGCTGTGCATGGCCCATTGTGTCCTGGGGCCTTAAAGGGTGAAAGTTTTTTTTGCATTTATCTCAGGAACACCTCATTGGGATACTGCTGCCTTTGCTTTTATACCCCTAAATACTATATTCTTATATGGTACATAATTTTCTGATTACAGATTGGATATCAATTGTCACAATATTCATGATCCCCAAAATTAAGTACTAGGGTTGAGGGGCCAGCTTTGGCCACTTTTAGATATTATTTGCACCACTACGAACTCAAAAACAGTCGGATTCGATTTTTTTAATTTCCCCATATAGCACATTAATTACTTTTTTGAAAATGTAGAAAAAAAGTATTTAAAATTTTATATAATTTAAAATAGAAACATCAAACTTGAAATGTGTTCAAATGTACCAGTTCTGGCCACCTTTACCTAGTTTTGGCCACGTCATTGTGACAGTTCTGGCCACTTCAGTTTTTATAAGGTTTGTTAATATTTAGAATAAAAAAGTAACCTATAAAAATCAAATTTTTATTATACTCCCTTTCTTTGTAAAATATAACAACAAATAAAGACGAATTAAAACATATAACATAACACTAAACTTACAGTAATTTAATATATTTCTGAAATGTCAGATGTTTCAGTTTCAGCTCGTTTGGATCACAGGAAAAGGGTCAAAAATCGATCCAAAGTTTTTTTTGACGGCAAGCTGGCAAGCAAGCAGACGCCACGAGGTAATATAAAAGGAGTAAAAATAAAACAAGATAGGTAAGTAACTATATGAAAATTATGAGGTTTATTATAATTATGATCTTGTCTTGCCTATAGCTAAAGAATGAGGTAACTTTTAATTCTATATCCGAACAGATCAACTTGAAAAGATAAGAAAGAATTTTCTCCTTGTAGTTTTCTGGGGTATTCTGCCGTGTGTATCTAACTTCTCTGGCCAACATTACGGATCCCATTGCAGGGTCCATCATCAGGGTTGTTGTGAGAGTCGATGTTGTGAGTGTTGGTGTTGTGGTCTCACAATAACACAACATACTTGATGATGGACCCTGCAATGGCATCCGAAACGTCGGCCAAAAAGATCATAAAAACATGGCAGAATACCCCAGAAGGCATGAACCAGAAGAGTAATTTTTTCTTCTGTTCAAACTGTCGGCTTTTTTCTTCATTCTTTCTTTTGTTAATTGTTTTTCTCTTCCTTGTCTTCCATTTCTGCTTCTTTAACTGTCATTATAGAACTTGCCAGAAGAAATATACTCTCTTTTACGCATAGTATTACTGCTTTTTTCTTTGGCAAGACTACACTATTATTAACTAAATATATAGCCTTGGCGGTTGTAATAATAATAATTTGTGAAGAAAAGTCAACAGAAATACAGTTAGTTACGTGGCATAAATTGTCAGATGATTTTGCTTGAGTGGACAATAGGGTAATTTCACATTTTTTTATAGAAAAATCTTAACTTTGGTTTAGATTTTTTTTTGATATTTATATTAACATTAAAAAACTATTTTGAAAATCATGATTATAGATTCCCGCCAAAACGCCTTTTTTCGCAAGTGACGTTGGGCATAAATTTTTACGTCATCTGACGTTTAACACATAATAAGCACATTCGCGTATTTAGACGTTCATTAGTTTTTTTACAAAACAAGGCGGCTTTTTTGTATAGTGCGTCCATAGTGTCAGGGAAAAGTTTTGTCGATATTGTATAGTACCTAAATGTAGAAATTCCTGAAAACTGAAAAATGAATCCAACATTAAAGTTTCAATTTTCAAGTTATCAGATTTTCCTTGTGAAAATCCGTCCTTCATTATTTTAAATGTGTTCTTATAATAGTTATTTTTATTAAAATAGGTCACAAACACGGCAAAATCTATATAAAAACCAGCAAACATGAGTAAAAACAGAGCGAAGACGAACAATGACCATACAAAATAAACAAATTACAGTGAAAAACACCACAGATCACATAACTATATCTATAATTCTTGCTAAACAACGTCACGACCAATCATATCGCATTTCAATCAATATAATTGAATTTTTTAAGATTTTTATTATAAAAATTATGAATGAAAACATTATCCCACACCATCCATACCTACGTGAGTTACAAAATAAAATTTATTTTTCTGAATCTATTTCATATATTTTCATACATATCTGTAAAATATGAAATTACCCTATTCATTATGTACATCATTTGTTGAAGCTACTGAAGTGGATATTTCATTTAAGTGCGAATGAATTTTTTTTTTGGAATGAATCTTCTAGAACTGATACTTTGTGCAGAACATTACTTATTGGATCCACTGTAGTAATTGAATTTAAATCAATGGTTGATGCATCAAATGACAACTGTATCCCATTGAGGATACCTAATTTTTGAGAAAGTGTATCAGAAGAATTCAACTCATTCGATGATTGTTCTCTTCCTAACTGCTGAACTGAATTATCATCTTTAAAAGCTATCCATACTGTATAAAGCATTGATTCTTCAGTACAATTTGTGTAATTTAAACCATTTTGATAAAAATCTTAGAAATATTTTAGTAGATATGGTTGAATCTTACTTTCCAGGTACTCCAGGAGAGTTGAATTGTTGACATTTATTCAATTACCTCCTTCTTTTTATGACCGTGGTTTTTATTATCGAATATCATCCTATACCTAATTAATTATGTTCTTCAAAAAAGGTGGCCAAAACTACCGCACTATGTGAGTCAGTTGTGGCCATATCCATGGCCAAAAGTAGAACAAAAGTAAGATTGCTGTGCCAGTTGTGGCCATGTGGCATTTTTCTACTAGGAAATAAACTAAATTATGAAAAAACCTTAAAACAATGTTCCTAAGACTTTCATTCAATAATAAATTAAAATTGAAATAATAAATTGATTCACGAACACAAACATAAGCGATTAAACAGTTATTTTCACATTACTCATCCACGGGCCCTTATCGTTTTTTCTAAGAATGTAATCATTTTTAACGAATGCCATGAAGAAGTTCAACCGATACTCAAAGAAAGAAAATGGCGGTACAGCTGTTATTTATCAAAACAAAACACAGTTTAAAGAATTAATCGGCATAGATAAAATAACAAATATGTTTTCATAGCCTTATACACCTTTCAATGTCCAAATGGCCAAAACCGGGGTAGTGGCCACAACCGGCTCATCAACCCTATTTAAATTATTGTCACACACGTGACTGCGGGAGGAATTAATGGAAACCTTATTATTCGTTCCGATTTAGCTACGTAAGAACTTTCCAGATTATTCGTTGTCGAATTATCGCTCACTTGGCCACACTGGCCTTCGTAGCTCGTGCCTGCCTTCGCTTCCGTTCCACTGTCAAGCGCGCTAAGAGAACAACAACTCCACTCCCAGGCGCGTCTTGACCCATATTAACATATTTGCTGCTCTCACTTGTGAAAAAAAAACATTTTTTCCATTTCCGTTTGGATGGTTTCAATTGAAAATGTTATTATTTTTTGGTTTGTTTGGATGGTTTCAATTGAAAATGTTATTATTTTTTAATGTATGAGTTTTTTTCATTCTTCAATCGATTTTAACTTTCGATTCTACTTTTTATCTCACTCAGAGCAACACACAGCACAGGTATTAGAAATTTCAATCGTCCACAAACACGTGAAATAATAAGACAAGTCAGTAATAATCTTCAAGTTTGTGTTTACTGGGGTATTATGCCGTGTCGTTACGACCTTTCGGGCCGACGTTTCGGATCCCATTGCAGGGTCCATCATCAGATGTGTTGTCTTGAATGTTGGTGTTGTGGTTAAGTATCGGCTTGCAATACCATGCCGAAGTCATGATGTGTTGTATTGTGTTGTATGTATGATTCATCTGTTGTCTGATCACTATCTTTGCGGAGTCTGCGACGAGAATGACTTTGCAGCGCCGGATACCAAGATGTTTTTAATTTGAGACCATCATCTCTATTAATGTTTATCGGATGCTTGTAGATTTCTAGTGGTTCCTTGATAAGACGCGCATGGTGACTCTTAGGCTTTCCAAGGATTTTCGGTTCGAATGCAAAATGATGGCCGGTATCCAGAAAATGCTCAGCCAGTGCTGATTTTTCTGGATGACCGAGTTTGCATGCACACTATATATATCTATACACACCGTCTGTTTCTAAGCGATCTCGATCCTTTGCTGATCTCAACATATCCTTAATTCTAAAAATCAGCACTGGCTGAGCATTTTCTGGATACCGGCCATCATTTTGCATTCGAACCGAATATCCTTGGAAAGCCTAAGAGTCACCACGCGCGTCTTATCAAGGAAGCAATAGAAATCTACAAGCATCCGATAAACATTAATAGAAATGAAGGTCTCAAATTAAAAACATCTTGGTATCCAGCGCTGCAAAGTCATTCTCGTCGCGGACTCCGCAGAGATAGTTATCAGACAACAGATGAATCATACATACAACACAATACAACATATCATGACTTCGGCACGGTATTGCAAGCCGATACTTAACCACAACACCAACATTCAAGACAACACATCAGCCCTGATGATGGACCCTACAATGGGATCCGAAACGTCGGCCCGAAAGGTCGTAACAACACGGCATAATACCCCAGTAAACACAAACTTGAAGATTCTGAGTGGCCGTGAAAACCTAAGAACATTCTTAAGTCAGTAATAACTTCTAACAAAGAAAATTAAACATGTTAACAACACAAACACACAACAAGGGGAATTTAAAAAATTTGAAAGTGAAAAACCATTTTAAACGAGTAAAGTACAAGGAATAGCACAAACTAAAACCATTCGCGCATATCAAGACAGCCAACTGAAGAAAGTATGCATGGGATTCCCCAATTTGAGGGATTGCGACATAAAATGTATGGATAAAGTGGATTAACATTCAAACAATTTATTAATTGATTTTATAGTTTTATATTTACATATATAAATGTAGGTATTTTAAAGCCTGGGCCCCCTGGGCTTCACCCGTGCTGAAGTAAACTTTTAACACACTTAATTAATAATCAGCAAATATAAATTAAAAATAATGAAAAAATTGTAAATATAATCATATCTTATACCTATATATAAGTGGTATAAAAGCAAAGATAACAATATCCAAAAAATCAAACCCCAAGGATAAGCCATGTGACCAAACGGTCGCTTCTTACTAAAGTGAGAGGCGAAATAGATTTTAGACTGAAACATCTAACAAAGATAGCATATTCAATTATGTAAATAGCAAAAGCACTTTTTGGTAGGAGACACAGAAATATTCATATTTAAAAGATATTTGTTTATTTATACATGTATATAAAAGGAAAACTGAGGTAACAATTGTTTATTTGTCTTTAAAAACATATTTCTAATAAGACGCAGGTTTCACAAATTCCCGGGAAATTTCCCTGAGTAGTGACAGATTATTTTTATTTATTTCAGAATCATCTGAGTTGGATATTGCTACCTTTATTTTTTTACCCCGCTTATGTATTATTGAGAACAGCGTAGTTTTTATATATATTTTATAAAATGATAAAAATAATATGAAGAATATAATAATATTTTCTAAGATTTTCGAAAAAACAATTAGTATTAGTTGATTGATCTGATATGTCAGCACATCTCTGATTTAACGTGGAATGTGTTTTTCTAGTTTTTCCTTCACCCACGGCTCGTGAGCGAGGAGATGAGTGAAGGCTGTGAAAGTGTCGTCCCTGCACGAATCCATATTTAAATCATTCGCGGGTCCGACACTCACAATACCGCGCAAGAAATATCTATCGGTGTAGAACTCGTAAGACTGGAACACTAGCCCACCGCCACTGTCCCCTTTGCAGACTGCAGAACCTGTTAATTAACAGTTACCTAATTTAATGTAATTTTTTATGAAAAATATTTTAAACTGTGAAGATTAGTGCAATCCTACAAACCATTTTTATGATAACCAGCGCAGAATTTATCCGCAACCAAGAGAGACTGAAAAGTCTTGGGTGTAAGTTCTCTACACGTCTTGTAGTCCACGTATGGCAGTCGAATGGTCTTCAATGTGGGGGATGAAGAAGATAAATTGGTGACATCTGTGAGTCCCCACCCTGAAACCTTTGAATTTTTTTTTATAATATTATGTTTGACCATATGTCATTGTCGGTATCCCAACAACTGAGCCCAAGACAACTTAAAGATATTAATTCCCACGTAAGTATATCATTTTAGAGTGTTTCACAAAAGTAAATAATTACTAAATGTAATGCTTTGTGAATGTAACATACATAAAAACTAACATCATCTCTTTGATATTGTCACTTGGTGGTGGCTGCAGGAGGCAAATGAAAACACTGGAAATTAATTAGCAATTTATTAATTATTTTATTAAATTGGCAAAGTCACTTAACACAAATTAAATTAATACACTATTCTTCAAATCATTATTTTGCAATTTACCACTCGTCTTTGAACACTTTATTTAACACTGGCTAGAACATTCTGTCCAATTCTCCCACTTAGTAGTCACATTTATTTAATCGCTCACTATCGGTAAGAACTCACTCCATTACTTTGCTCAATATACGTCGCTCCAAAATTCCACGACTGGGCACACTGGCGTCATCATAGAAATGTCAAAACAAACTCTCGCGCCGCGGCCCAGATACACTATTTATACGCGATCACGTTGATTTCGGACCTTCTAGATTATTCTAGTGTTTAGGAGAAGGTTCCCGTTGCTTCTAGGCTGTTCCATGCGTCTCCTGAATGTTGTAGACATGGGTGCTGTAGGCTGTGCTAGAAGGCTTCGATCTTATTGTCATCATTATTGTTTCGTCTCCAAGATTATATCGAATGATTTGGCAATGTATTATATTAAAAAATGTCTTAAAAAATTTGAGTATTTCATATGTGCGAGTATATTTATTTTATGAATTAATAAAAGAAAATGTGTTTTATTTATTTTTTACGAGTAAGTACTCGATACATTATTATTTTTATCAAAAAAGATTAGAAAAAATAGAATGTGGAAAAATGTAACTAGGTAGTTCTTGTGTTTGTTTGAAAATTAACAAAGTGACAAGGTATAAAAAGGAAAATTATCTGAGGAATGGCCTCTTTTTCACATCGTATTTCGTCGTAGCTACTTCTTTTTATTAGTCTCGTATTTCTTTTGATAAAGCTATTTTTCATAAAATTCTCCTTTGTAGCCTGATCGATAGAATAAAATTGTGTTTCAATCATCCTCTCGAACGAAGTCAGAATCGGTGGTTTATTAATTTAAATCCGATCTCAGGAAGAGTTATTGTTAATCCGAAGATTGAACATATATTTCATCTTACCCAGGGTTGGAGAGAACAATTATATTACAAGGGAATCTCTACGTAATCTCTTTTTTCCATATCATAACAATATTCCAATGCAGTATTTCAAATATCTTGTATTCAAAGACGTGGAATTTAACCGGGTATACTCGGTATGATAATCATTCAAATTAGTTTATAAAATCAGAATTTTGTCTAAATTTTTCAGAACAAAGTAATTACTGGATTTTGTCCCAGGGGGACATCATTAATCAAGATATATTATGTCTCCAAAAATTTGATATATGTGGTATTCTGTCATGGGTGGAAATGGTGAAGGTTACATTGTGTAAAGTGATCACTTAAGCCAGCAGTGATACACTTAGGTAGGTATGTAATAAAACGTGTTGAAATTGTTGTTCATTAAACCGAAAAGTAAAGATGTTATAAACCTTTTAATAACATTGTTTCTTTTCGACTATCATTTCAAAGCTTATGATTCTCCTTGATAATAATTTCATTTCTGGTATAGGTAGTTTCTTCACAATTTGATATTTAGCTATTGTATTAATATCATCTTCAATAGGTCAATTTATTATTTGTCCAACATACCTATGCCTGCGATTCTTTTTAATCTTCATTGATTATAGAACATAGCACCATTAGTGTTATCTTCATTTTCTGATTTGAAATTACTTTGACGTGAAAAACTTAAATCTGATTCAGTAGATGGCGGTAATTGCTCATCCTCTGATGTTGTGAGTTCTTCATCTTGTGAATTTAATTTACGTTTCACTAAATTTGCTTTATCTCTGAAAATCTTTTTTTTATTTTTATGCTGCCTATCTTCCTACTCACTTTTGATGGCCAGTTTTTTAATTCAAAGATTTATGATTATTCACAGTCCTAGGTAGGTATAGTCATTTGTATCAATTGTAGTGAGTCTATCAATTGTAGACGTGACTGCTAATCTGTAAGTTTTGCAGTAGGTACCACAAATACGTTTACCGTCTAAAACATCATTCACAGCTGCAAGATATTTTTATATATCACTTTCCTGGGCATATTCTCTCGTTTTATGTATACTAGGCATACTGGATCCACCATACTTCCACCAACCTTCCCGGCTGCACGCTGGTACAAGCCAAACTCTCTCCGAATGCCACCTGATCCAAACGTTTAACCTATTCAATAAAATTATTTATATTTTTTCTGAGTACTTCTATATCTCTCTACTTGGTGAATGAATGAATGAATCTATCATGCTTCTTGTCAAATACATTTACTCACTGCTCGCTGAAGGCATGCTGATGTATTAATTCACATCACCATGTCTTCAGGGAAGCCACATAGATGTGCCAGGAGCCAGGAGGTCGCATTTCTTACAGATGGACATGATTTCCCATATATACGAACACGCACATTCATTCATCTTATAAACTACAACAATCTGTTACAAGTATATAACCCTGTACTCACTGTGTATGTTT
The DNA here is from genome assembly GCA_016648135.1 of Agrypnia vestita. Classification (NCBI taxonomy): domain Eukaryota; kingdom Metazoa; phylum Arthropoda; class Insecta; order Trichoptera; family Phryganeidae; genus Agrypnia; species Agrypnia vestita. Next base: position 14,396 of record JADDOH010003369.1, on the reverse strand, counting down.
AAATAAATAAATACTAAAAATTTAAAACCAAATTAATTAATCAATTAGAAAGACATACAGAAAAATCTAATCCACGAAAAAATATTTGGCTACTACCGGGATTTGAACCCGGACCACCTCCTTTCTGGGGTCGGTGCTCTAACCATTAAGCTATAGGAGCCTTGTATATTTCCGTGAATATATCGACCTTATATGTAAGTCTTATTTTATTGATTGATTAATATATAAGGAGATGGTCCAGGTTCGAATTCCGGTAGTAGCCAAATATTTTTTCGTGGATTAAATTTTTCTGTATATCTTTCTAATTGATTAATTAATTTGGTTTTAAATTTTCACAGAACTTTGTTCTGAAAAATTACAACTTAACAAACGAGAATGTGTACTTGAATAAAATAAATACTATCTCAGTTTCATTCGGTTTCAGGAAAAACTAAAATAACAACAGTTTGAATATAAGTCACCTGACAGAACAGAGGCCGGAAGTGCCGAGTAGGAATGCATGTTCGGCCGAAAAGGGCAGATTCGCTTGGACTTTCATTTTTTTTATCATTCCGATTTTCACAACACTAATAAACTTTAATAAGTGGATAAAAATCCAGATCTTAGAATTATTTTAATTAATAACATTCAATTAAGTACAAATGTACAAATTTTACTCACACATAAGTAAGGATAGGTAGAAACTGGTAAACTGAGAGCAATAATTGTTCAAATTAATTATTTGTATGTATGCCGCCGCGTATATGTACGCGGTAGAATATAGCATGCCCTCATCTTTACTTTCTATTAAAGCGCATCTCCCTGAGAGTACCCGGAAGATCCACTAGATCGGTCGAGACCTTGAGCTTTTTTCACTGTAATACCAACTCCCGGCAAAACTCTTTTATATATCGCTCGTCTAATTTGTTCAACTCTATATTCAGCGACTTGGATCTTTTCAATTCATCAATCTATGAATTTAAAACTCTTGGATATTCACCTCAGTCATAAACCATTTTTTTTCCTCTTCTTTAATCCATCTTCTTTCTTTTGAACAGACTTCATATTTGTAATTTTTATCTTGTATCTTTCTTTAATTCACATTTTTTCTTTTGTCCAGACCTCATGTATATATATATGTATATAGATATATATATATATATATATATATATATATATATATATATATATATATATGCAGATGGATTGATCAGATATCTTTATTCTATGCATATATCTTTTGCATTTCTTTTTATTCTTATCTGTTCTCCTTTTTACTTAGAAGATTAGTCCTTTCCTATCCATTCCTTATTCCCCTTTTACCTTCAATTCTTCGACTCTCATAGTTTGTCCGTAATGTAAAATTTTCACTTTTTTTATTTCTTTTTGTATAACTCAAGTTATTGTTGCTATACTATATAACATCTTAACTTGTAAACACATGGAAACTTGTAAGATGGTTTCTATACTGTTCAATAATCATGTGTAATCTTATTTTATATGAACTGTTAGTTTTCCATGAATAAACAAAATAAAATAAAAATAGAAAATAAATATTTACCTCTCCAAGATTTCCATTGGTAAGATGAAGTTTATCAAATTGTGGTTCCCAATTAATGCAGACGGGTCTTATGAAAGAAGTAAATTGGAATGGCTTTTCTACCACTAACATTGCTATGTCAGACTGCTGATGTTGCGCATCCCCTCCGTATGTGTCCGGCACATAGATTTCGGATACCTTAAATCAAAATAAGGTATAATAAAATAAAAACATGGACCTCTATTTTACATAAAATTACAGTAACATTTATTCTTAAAAATGTTCTCAGGTTTTCACGGCCGTTCAGAATCTTCCGCGTGTAGTTTTCTGGGATATTCTGCCGTGCATATCCAACCTCTCTTGTCGACATTTCGGATCCTATTGTAGGGTCCATCATCACCACCTGATGATAGACCCTACAATGGGATCCGAAACGTCGGCCAGAGAAGTTGGATATACATGGTAGAATACTCCAGAAAATTACATGCAGAACATTTTTTTATTTAATATATAGTACAAATACAGTTCTTATATATTTACATATTAGATTAACATTTGTTTTAAATACTTTATGGTCATGTAGGACCTCATCGGTGAAGAGAAGCTCTTGAGTCTGATGAGGGAGCCACAGTTCTTATTATAATATATAGGTAGTTTACACAAGTTATTTATTAATACGGTAAAAAAGATAAGTTGATAATGAAAGTATTGGAGTTATTTTGAAAAAAGCTATAGGTTTAAATGATTTATGAATTTAAGTTTGATTTTAGGAAAATTTTAATTTTTTTGATTTGCTCTGAAGGGTTACTGATGCATCATATCTCGATAGGTAAGTTATCAAGTAATTAATGGCTTTATAAATATAGTGATGCTGCATTTGGGTTAATTTACATTTAGGCATTATAAATTGGTTTCCATTTCTCATAAGTTTGAAATATTCTTGGTTTTCTGTTTTTTCCTTGCATATTTTTAATATGGAAACTCGCTTGAAAATATCATCTACGTTTGGTACTGGAAACAATTTAAAGAGATCTTTTGTTGAAAATGTAGATTTTTTTTCAGTATTACATTAATGATAATCCTTTGTGATATTTTTACTGAGTTTAGATTTTTCTTATAACAACCTCCCCATCCCATATATCTTATAAGAACCTCCCCATCGTATATGAGTAGAAAGTGAACAATGGCGTAATATATGTTTTTAATAATTTTTGTACTTAAAATATTTCTTAATCTAATGAATATGTAGACACATTTCCTTATTCTTTTTACTAGTTCAATGATGTGTCTATTCCACTTGAGGTGTTGATCAATGATCACACCAAGGTATTTTGTTTCGGAGGTGGAGTTGATTAATGTACAATTATTGTTAGATAGTTTACAGTTCGTATTACATTTTTGCTCGTGGATTATAATTTTGTTATGTATAGGTATTTTTTGTAGAGAAAATAAGATATATGTAGTTTTTTTGGCGTTGAGTGTCAGTAGGTTGCTGTCAAACCATGATTTTAGAGTATTGATATCTTTATTTGCTAATTCGTGAGTTAGTTCCCATGTTGGGCCGTTTGTTATCAGTACAGTATCATCTGCGTAAGATATTAGTTGACCATTAATATTTTGTTGGAAGATATCATTTACATATAAAATAAATAGTAATGGCCCGAGGACCGTGCCTTGGGGGATTCCGAAATGGCTTGTTAGTGTCGTGCTTAAGGTATCATTTATTTTTACTATTTGAGGTCTATCTGTTAGGTAGCTTTTAATCCAATTAAGAGCAAAGATCTATCCCGTTTTTTTTAATTTCACCACAAGTTTTTCATGAGAAATGCTATCAAATGCTTTCTTTAGGTCAATAAAATTCCTATGCATTTGTTTGATTTATCTAGTTTTTTGTTAACATTTATTGTTATATGTTACTCAGTTTATTGTTTTTTTAATTTCAGTTTTATTCAGAACTAACTGTTCGTACCTGTCGTTGCCCGGGTTAAGGATTTAGCTAAAAATATGTTTATGGGGGACGCACAAAGTTTCCATTGTTTTGCAAAATCTCTAATAAAAACAATGCTTCCATTTAGCCTGGGATGAAAGGGATTTCAATGCAGGAAATGTTGCCAATGTTATCCGCCGGGACCTAAAGAATAACTATTTGAGTCAGATCGGTTAAATGGTATAGATTTGTAATGAAAAAATATCGGGGGAGGGGGTGTGGTAAAGAGGGAAGTGGAAATGTCACCTATGGTCCTAAAGAATAATTATGCAAATTTTGGTTTAGATCGGTCAAACGGTGTAGATTTGTACAGAAAATATATAAGGGGGAGGGGTTAAGTCGGAGGGGGTAAAGGTTAAAAAAATAGGTTTGCAAAATTTGGGTTAAATTGGTTGAACGGTAGAGATTTGCATTCTAAATATATCAGGGGAGAGAGAAGAGAAATGTTGCCTATGTAACCCCCTGGGTCCTAAAGAATAAGTATGCAAAATTTGAATCAGATAGGTCGAGCGGTGTAAAAGTATGCAAATTTTGAGTCAGATCGGTCAAACAGTATAGATTTGCATGGAAAATATATTTGTGGGATGGGGAAGGGTGAAAGGGGAGGGGGAGATGTCGCTTATGTTACCTGCCCGGTTTTTAAGAACAAGTACGCAAAATTTGGGTCAGATCGGTCAAACGGTGTAGATTTTTAAAGAAAATATGTCCGGGGGTGGGGGTGGGGTAAAGGGGGAGGTGGAGATGTCACCTATGTTACCTGCCGGGTCCTAAAGAATAAGTATGTAAAATTTGGGTGAGATCGGTCAAGCGGTGTAGATTTTTAAAGAAAATATGTCCAGGGGTGGGGGTGGGGTAAAGGGAGAGGTAGAGATGTCGCCTATGTTACCCGCCGGGTCCTAAAAAATAAGTATGCAAAATTTAGGTCAGATTGGACAAACGGTGTAGATTTGTTTTGGGATCAGACAGATATACAGACATACGAAGGGGTACCCAAAAGAAACCGAAGTGATGTTGTGGTGGGTCGAGTTTTTTTAGTACGCATTCTGCCGCTAGGGGCATATAGAGCCATCATTCCCGAGTCAGTAAGCCAAACGTCATCGCTAAAGAAGGTTCCGTTCGGTTTGTGTGAATTTTTTAGTAACAGTTGTTTTGTGTGCTCGTCGTTTTTCTAATGTTTCTCGATTCTCGTCAACAGCGCGCCGCTATAAATCGTTTGTTTTTTCGATGTGAGAGTCGTCCATTCAGAGTTTCTTCCACAGGGTCAGACAGTTAACCAGGCTTCCTACCTAGAAGGTTTGAAAAGATTACGCAACAGTTTGCGGCGAAAGAGGCTTGATTTGTGGCAGTCGGGCGATTGGTTTTTCCACCACGATAATGCCCCTGCTCATACAGCCGTCTGTCGGCCGATTTTTGACCAAAAATGGCATGATCCCTGTGCCTTACTCACCCGATCTTGCCTCTGCGACTTTTTATTTATTTCCCCGAATGAAAAGAAACATGAAAGGAAAGCGTTTTGCCGACATTATTGAAGAAAAAAAGAGACAAATTTAAAAAATGTTTTGAGCAATGGAATAAAAGATTGGGCAAGTGTATTAGTGCCGGTGGAGAATACTTAGAAGGGGATTGAAGGCTTTTTGTTTAAAAATTATAAATACAGTCGAACTCGGTTATAAGGAGCGCGATGGGACCGACTAAATATGCTCCTCATAGCCGGGACTCCTTATATCCGGGATAGGTTAATTTCGTGTGTAGTTTTTTAAACTAATAATCCGAATACTATATAATTAGACTATGACAGAATATCTAAGATTTAATATACTCGTATAGCATATCTTCATTTAATGCTATTAGGTTGGGTTGATAGAGATGACATAAACTGACACTGTCAGACAAGTTTTTATTTTTTCCACCAATGCACTTTTCTCTTTTAAATTTAAATATGGTGTCAGGTGTCATATTATAAAAGAGTCCCGTCCCGTCAGCGTTATAGATGTCTTTGTTATTGAAACTCTGCCTCAATTCTGACCAAACGCTTCTAATCCACTCACTTGCCATTACAGATTCGGTATATGCTGCTTCTCCATTAACTTTTGACTGAACAATATTATGGCGATTTTTAAAACGATCCAGCCATCCGTTGCTATATTGCTTGCGCCTTCACTATTGGTCCATCAATGGAAAATCTAGCGGATCTTTGGGTACAGAACCATTCTAACAATACCCGTAGTAGATGTAAATACTCTCGTATTCAAATTCAACGTTGTGTCAAAATTTCAAGTCAATCGGCCAACTACTTTTCTAGTTTTGCAATCACAAACATACGCAGGCTGAATTTTTATATATAGATTAATTAAAATAGCAGATGGAAAAGCAACAAAAAATATATATAAAAAAATCTTTCTATCTCACATTAGTCCGCTGCACCAATGTAACATCATCTTCTGGAGAATCCCAGTCTCGGTGCAATTTCCCTGCAGCAACAGCGTAATATGAAGGGGGATCCGTTGCCCGTTTCTGACTATCCCAAACACAATGGGCAGCTAAAATAGAACATTCATTTAGACAAATAGTTCACCAGTATGTGGTCCAGTGGCAAGATTGAATACCTGTGACTGAATACAGCCACAGTATAGAAGAAAAATATTTAGTGTCATCACTTATGAATTCTAATCGAGAGATTTCTTTGATGATCGGGATGACATTGTGGGACCGAATTAGAATCTCGCAATTAGATAAAACCTCAATTGCTTTTTGACACAGAGATCCCAGATGAGCTGGCTTGGAAATGTAATCAGAACTCTGGTGGACAGATTTTCTCGACCATTCCAGATGAGACATCCTGTGGGCAAGCAGTGCAAAATACGTAGGCAGGTTGTGGAAGAGAGGTTTAGTTTAAAATGGGCCAGTCACTGAAACAATGTAGAACAGGGAGGATAGGAGGTGCTGTGTTGAAGTAAATGGCTCTCGCCCCTCAGATAATATAACAGATCAAAAAAAAATTGTAATTAAAACCAAAAAACATATATAGAAACACCTACTAGACACATAATATAATCATGAATCTGTTTGAAAATGCATATTTATACCTTGTACCTGTACTACTTCTCTATAACACGAGTGTTAAATAAAGAAAAAAAAAAGATATGACAAGTTTAATAATAAATGCTGAACTTTAGACAATAGAAAACATTTCTAGATCTCCGGAAGTTTAATGTCCGATCTCTGTGAGTAGTATCTAATACTTCACTCTCTAGGACTTTGAACGTTTAAGGGCCGGTTGTTTCAAGTTGGATTAAAGTAAGCGTTCTTTTAAAGCATAGATTTTACGTTCTCCACCAATCAGACGATCCGTTTTTGTAAAAATCTATGCTTTGATCGACCGCTTACTTTGATCGAACTTGAAGCAACCGGGCCTAAGATGATTGGCCGCTACAAAATGCGGTTGGAGTTCAGAAGGATTTTATATAACTTTTTGACAGAGTGAAGAGTGCAGTATCACTGGTTTTGTTCCTTTCCACAGGCTGCTTCGAAATTATAGAGAATTCCACAGGATGCTTGGAAAGCAACAAATCAATCAGATATTTTTTTTTTATTATATCTATACAAATTTTAATTACAGTTGTTTCTTTTTCTGTTCCTCTGTTTCTGTTTCCTGTGTTGAGATTTGATGAATAATTTTTTAATTACAAATGTTCTCGGGTTTTCACAGCCGTTCAGAATCTTCTGTGTATAGTTTTCTGGGATATTCTGCCGTGTATATATGACTTCTCTGGCCGACATTTCGGATCCCATTGCAGGGTCCATCAGCCCCGATGATGAACCCTGCAATGGGATCCGAAACGTCGACCAGAGAGGTCATGATATACACAGCAGAATATCCCAGAAAACTATTGACAAAATTTTTTTAATTGATATCTTTTCATGTAAAAATGTGATAAACATTCAAGAAACATTATGAGAAAAAGTAGCTGGCGTTGCTGATTTTCACTCACATCTTCAATTAATAAATAGCCTCATCATCGTATCAGCATATAATGTCACTTTTAAGGTATCTGGACTGGTCTTTGTGATATTTAACAGATAGAATAGTAGAGTGCTCACCTGTAATCACAATCAAAGCATTCACGATTGAGCCACCGCATACCTGTTGATTAGTGGTATACCTTCCATGATCGTACAGCGCAACATGCCAGGGGAACTCGCCGAGTTTGGTGGCTCTTCCACTAATTATTTTTTTTTCACTTTCAGGAGTGACTGTTCCGCATTCTGAAAAATATCTGAATTAGTCTTTGTGTGATATCAATACCGATTATTCACCACCCGATTCGTTGGAAGTCTACCAGTTTAATCTTATTTTCCATGACACATGCTCAGTTTGAAAAATGTGAAGAATACTGATGTGATATATATTTCGCATCTATTTAAAAAAAATCAACCTCACTGTTCGATCTTTATGAGCAGGACCAGATGTTATTGAACACATCTACCTTTTCCTACACCTTTGCACATGACCATACAAATCCTTCAGATAATGAACAAAGTGAACCAGAAGAACGCATTGAGACGTAGCGTCCTTCTAATAAGGGAAAAACCAGTCCATCTACCTGGATCCGAAAAAAAACAAAGTGAGAACATGCTTCCTTTCATTGCCCATTGACCTCTCCATAAAACTGTACTAAATCCATTTCCCAATAATATATCCATTCCACAATCCATATTCAAACACTCACTTTAAGCCGGAATTCAGCTTGCAGCTTCAGAGTGAAATTTCTTAACCTTTATCACTATCATTACATACATTGTAAGTATTTAGCAGCATGCTTTCGTAAAATATCCTTCTGAAATAATTCTGCATATTTTAGGAATCACATTAAAAAAAACCCAAAGGTTATAAAGTAAATATATACCTAAACACTATACAAAAAAATAAAAAATTACCATCCTTTCTATTTCATGCATTGCAATTCTATTATATTTTGACTACCATTCTTTATTACTAAACTACATTCATTAAGATGCATACAAGATTTAGATATGCTTAACAGGTACCTGGATTAGTTAGTCTTTGTGATATTTAACAGACAGAATTCATAGTGTGTGCTAATCCATATCGCTAAGTGTTGGAAATTTTTTATTATGTTTGAACTTGTCTACATTTTTTCCAGATCAAAAAACATTGTTCCATGCATAACTTATGTTCAAATTTTTTATCCCTAACAATGTTGTCTCAGTTAATGCTTCAACTGTAGAAATGAGTGGTGAGCAATACTTGCACAATATTTTATTTTTATTTTATTTTATTTAATTTAGCACAATAACGGTAGAATCATACAAGGACGTTGTTTAATCTTTTGCATCAATGATCATATTGTCAATTGCAATTAAATGTTATTTTGATTTTCCATCTGAAAATGTATATATTGCTTTGTGAATGAAGAATATTATAGTATATTCTAATGAGTCGCGGTAATGAATGCATTGACATTGTCATTTCTTGTCAAATTGTAATTTCCTGTCAAATTGTCATGTCTCTGCACATTTGACTATTTTATAATAAACTGACAACTCAAATCCATGACAAACAAAATTAGTACATTACCACTCAAATGATGTGACATTTGACGCTAACCTGCTATGCATCTAGGTGGATCCTTGTCCCAAATTCCTTCTATGCACGTTACGAAGGGCAAGACCAGCTGTAGAGCCCTGTAAGAGTTTTTGCACTTGGACATCACCACCGTTCCATTCCGTAATGGCTCTGAGCAATTTACTCTAACTCCATTTAAACTGCATGAAAAATCTACTGTCAAAGATACCAAAACGTTGCACGTTTCTAAAAAGAAGATGTTTATATTTACATATTATGCTGGAAATGATAGAATAAATAGAAACTAGTACTAGCGATCACAATACAGATAGTAGAGAAAATTGAAATTGAATTGATTTGTTATATTCTATGTTACATCATATAATGTTAGATCTATAATCTATCTGTGTTTGTTAATTTGTTAATCATCACTGTCTTATCTGTGTTATCCTATAATTGTGGGAGACATACTATGTACTCACTCGTATTGTTTTCTTATGTCTATTTAAGTTTTGAATTGAAGCAATTTTGATATTTCCTCCAGTTCTTTATTTATGTTGTAGATCGCTATCCTCTATTCTATGTATATTAAAGTGTTGTCTGCAAATACTCTTATTTTACATTTATTTAGTAGTGATGTAATGTCATTTATGTATTTATTAAAAAAAAATAGTCCACTTTCAATATCAGCGACTCAATTTCTTGGTGTACCCTCACACCCAGTAAAACAGTACGACTGAACTACTCACCTAAACATTTGGGAATATTATTCCACCTGTTCTGCAGACAAATTGAAATATTATTTCCCTCGAGGTAGTATCCAGAATTACAGGTAAAAATCAAAGTGGATGATTTGGGCACCACATCTCCCGTTGTCAATTCGGAATCAGCAAGATAAACAAAATGTCCATTAGGATCGTGATCTGGCAACACACAGCTTCCGTTTGTAAGAACTGGGATGTAATGTCTGAAGAAAAATGTAATTAATGAAGGCGAGAAGAACAATGAGGCAATGAAATAGAGAAACATAAATATATAAATTACCCCAAGTTTTTAGATTTGCATACTGGCATGGGATTATCCCACTTTCCATTCCTGCAGACATTTGGAGGGATAATAGAATCGGTGTAATAAGAATTCTTGCACTCGATAATAGCAAGTGTGCCATTCTTCATTGGCTCAGAACACGAAACTTGTTCCCATTTGGATGTTTCATGAAATTGATCGGGAGTGCTACAATTTATTGAAGAGTGCGGTACAATTGGTGGAGGACACATTTCTGAAACAAATTCCTCATTGGACATCAGATAATACAAAATTATTTTTTTTTTATCTAATTTTCTTTGTCTCACCAATATGTATATTTTTATTTAACACTTAAATATGTCCAAGAGGTATTGTTGCAAGTTTGCAAAGTGACAGTTGTGTTTGTGCTTGCTCTCTTGGATAATTACTTATTTTGGATAAAACAGATATTTATAACCTTTTTTCCCTTTGTATTTAGTTTATATTTTGTTGTATTGTAGCATATTAACGAATTTCCGTTTCTACATCCTTAATGGAGGACTTAAGACCTCCGGATCCTCCGGATCCCCCTGATCCTCATCCTTCACCATCTACCATGGGAGGAATGTCGCGTTTTCCTTTGGAGGACTCGGATTCCTCGGAGGATTCCTCTTTTTCAGCTTTTAAAAAAAGGAAAATTGAAAAAAGATCTTCAAAAATAAGACCCAAGCCCTCTACCATCGTTGCGTCTCCTCCTATCTCCCCTACGCCTTCAATAATCCCAGCTTTAGAGCCTTCTTCTGCTCCTCAGGGTCCTCTTCCTCATCCTCAACTGTTGTACTCTGATTCAGCAGTATCCCCTTTTCTGGTCTATGTTCAGAGAACAGAACGGGGTACAATCCACCCAATCGATTTTGGTAAACATATTTTGCAACAAAAAACAAAAGGCATTCGCCCAGATGGTATTAAGGCAGAAGGTAGATATAAAATCTCTGTCGAATTTGAATCAGGAGCTTTGGCAAACAATTTCGTATCAAGTTTTAGCAACTCACAAAATAATAAATTTAAAGCTTACGTTCCATCCTTTAATGTTACCCGCCTGGGTCTCGTACGTGGCATACCCGTTGATCTTTCAGAGGAAGAAATAATTTCGTATATCTCTACTTCACAAAATATTGGTAAAGTTGTAAAGGCTAGACGCCTAAACTATAAAGATACTTCCTCTGGTACTGTCACATGGAAACCATCACAAACAGTGGTCCTCACTTTTGAAGGCCAAACCCTTCCTTCTCACGTATATCTCTTGTACAATTCTCTGCCGGTAGAACTGTACACTTTCCCAACCATTCAGTGTTATAATTGTCTCCGCTATGGACACTCTAAGGTGACATGTAGATCCTCTCCTCGATGCTTCAAGTGCGGTGAAAATCATCTTACCAATCAATGCCCAAATCCTCCCGATGTCCCCACCTGCGTGAACTGTTCAGGTAATCATACGGCGACTAGTTTTTCATGTCCAGAATTAACCAGACAAAAAAACATAAAACAATATATGGCCGCCAATAATGCATCATATTTTCAAGCATCCAAAATTTTCTCGATTTCCAAAAAATCATTTGCCAATGTCTCATCTCAACCTCCCGTTACTCAAACTCCCCAGAGTTGCCTCTTTACACCTAATCTTCCTGCTACCTCTTTCCGTAAAACCGTATACCATAATCCTAAATCAAAAGTTCCTAGCTCTCCGGGATATGACAGACAAGGACATAATGATCAACTGTTCTCTTATAGTTCTAACCCATCCAATGTCATTACTTCTAATATTAGCCAACCATCAAAAACTCCTACTCTTCCACCATCTACTCCCCTGTCAAATGCCATTAGCGATGAAAATTCTTCTTTTATTCAGACTTTACTTATGATACTCATTAATTTAATTTCTAATAGCAATTCTTTACCGTCCAACGCTGCTTCTATAATTTCATCTCTTAACTCCCTTCATAATGGCCTCCGATGTTCAAATCCTTCAGTGGAACAGCCGTAGTGCTGTTTGTAATAAACATGAAATAGTTTCTCTACTAAAAACTTACAATATAGATATAGCAGCAATATCAGAGACCTGGTTTAAGCAGAACTATCTGTTTAAGATCCCAGGATTCTCCTGTCTCAGGGATGACCGTCCAGATGGCAAGGGCGGAGTAGCCCTACTTATAAAAAATTCCTTTTCCTTTTCTCAAATCCCTCTTCCGTCCTTTCCCTCATTCCAAATAGTAGGTGCTAAAGTCAATGATGTGGGATATGTTTCAGTATACTGCCCCCCCAATGGCACATTCGACATTGATGCTTGGAACTCAGTTATCTCTCTTCTTCCTTCTTCTTTTTTTATTCTTGGAGATCTCAATGCTCACTCTCAGTCATGGGGCAGTGCGTTTTGTGATCGATCTGGAACTAATATTATTTCATTCATTGACGATAATAACCTAATTATCCTCAATGATGGCTCTCCCACTAGGTTCAGTCCCCCGTCTCAACGAGCCAGTGCGGTGGATCTGTCTATCTGTTCCAATTCCTTAGCAGCGTCAACCAGTTGGTCAATACTAGGAGATCCACACTCTAGTGACCATTTCCCTATAATCCTCTCATTTGTCTCAAAATCACCCAAATCTCCTGTAAAAAGAGTTCCTAAATTTAATTTTAAAAAAGCAAATTGGAACCACTTCCGCGAACTCATTGAATCCTCTACCGCTCCCCTCCCTTTGCATATTACCTCTGAGGAAATTCAATCAACATTTTCTCAATTAATTTCAATTATCCAACATGCAGCAGACAAAAGCATCCCAAAATCTACCCCTAACCCAAAATTCCCCGCCTCTCCCCCCTGGTGGGATGAAGAATGTACCCAGGCCGTAAGAAGGCGTAAAACTGCTATGTCTACCTACAAAAAAGATATGAGTATGGCTAATTACTGAGTTGTCAAAAAAACTCAGGCTCAAACCAAAAAATTTTTAAAAAAGAAAAAAAGAAAGGGTTGGCAACAGTTTTGTACTTCTATATCCCCCACTACTCCTATTTCTACTGTATGGACAATGATCCGTAAGTATCGCTCATCTTTTATTCCTTCCGTTAAACGGTCTTCCAACAATCTATGGCTAGGAGTGTTTGCTGACAATCTGGCACCTCCACATGTGCCTCATATCAGTGAATCTCCATCTTTAACTCATTTTCCAAGTCCCACGTCTTGGTTGGATGCTCCTTTTACTATTCAAGAATTAACCAATCCTTTTCAAAACCTTAAAAATTCCTCGCCCGGGCTGGATAAAATATCCTATATCATGATTCAAAATTTTCCTTCCTCCACTTTAAATTATTACTTATTTGTCATTAATAAAATATTTGAAACTGGACAAATTCCTGAGGAATGGAAAGTCCAATTGGTTCTCCCAATCCTAAAACCAAATAAAGACCCAGATTTTGGATGCTCTTACCGCCCAATAGCCCTATCTTCTTGCATGCTGAAGGTGGTTGAACATATGATTAAAAACCGTATTGATTGGTATGCAGAACATAATGAAATCCTTTCGTCCTCTCAATTTGGTTTTCGCAAAAAGAAATCTGTTTTTGACAACCTGAGTATTCTTACCTCAGATATTAGAATATCTCTTTCTCTCGGTAAGTGTACTGCAGCAGCCTTTATTGACATTCGTGGTGCGTATGACAATGTGAGCCCTATCTTATTAAAATATAAGCTAATAAAACTGGGTCTTCCATTAAAATTAGTACAACTAGTCTTTAATATTTTATGTGAAAGGACGATCTTAATAGATGGTCCGTCTCATAAATTAATCAGAAATCTTTGGAAGGGACTCCCGCAAGGTTCGGTCCTCAGCCCACTTCTGTATAGTTTATTTACTGCTGACCTTGAAGAGTCCATTCGAGAGATATGCTCCATACTCCAATACGCGGATGACATAGCAATTTACTGCTCTGATAAGGATATACATGTTGCTTTAAAGAAGCTTGCTAGAGCTCTCTCGGGGATCAACTCCTGGCTTATCTCCAATGGACTCGAAATGGCCCCCTCAAAAAGTCAGGCCATAGTTTTCTCAAGAAAACATCGTATTTCCCAGACGTGTGTCACATTTGATGGCTTCAGTATCCCACTCGCCAATGAAATAAAAATTTTAGGCATTATCTTCAATAGAAAATTATAATGGGCCTCCCAAGTAAACTCCATGGTCTCTAAGTGCGAAACGAAATTGAACCTCCTCCGTGCGACATCAGGTGTATGGTGGGGATCT
>JADDOH010003367.1:0-34585 GCA_016648135.1 Agrypnia vestita | reverse complement strand
AGTTGGTACCAAAAACTGTCTTAATGTCTCTTTTCTTGAGAGCTCTGGCAATTCTGTCTGTAACGTTTTGGACAAAAGGTCGAAAGGCGATGCCTTTGCACTCAGGTTCTGTATGTTTTTCAGGGCAAACAGACCTCGTTCTTATGACGCGTTGTATCTATCGCTTCTGGTAACCATTGTCTTCCAGTGAGTCGCTGAGTGTTAACATTTCTTCCTGTAGATATTCGTCTTGGCATATCCTTTTGGCCCTCGTGGCCAAAGTGTTGATGAGACCTCTTTTTTGTGCAGGATGATGGTGGGAATTCGCATGTAGATAACGGTTCGTATGCATAGGCTTCCTATAAACTCTGTGTTCGAAACTCCCATCGGCTTTCTTTTTTATTACAACATCAAGAAGAGGCAGCATGTTGTCTTGTCAAGAACCTGAAGTTCACCATGGAGATAGAGAAAGAGAGATAGTGATCAGACAAAGAAGAATCATACACACAACACAATACAACACACATCATGACTTCGGCACGGTATTGCAAGCCGATACTTAACCACAACACCAACATTCAAGACAACAAACACATCAGACCTGATGATGGACCCTGCAATGGGATCCGAAACGTCGGCCCAAAAGGTCGTAACAACACGGCATAATACCCCAGTAAACACAAACTTGAAGATTCTGAGTAGCCGTGAAAACCTAAGAACATTCTTAGGGAATCTGGGTTCGAATCCCGGTAGCGACCAAAATATTTTTTTGTTGGTTTGATTTTTCTGTATGTCTTTCTAATTTGATTAACAAATTTGGTTATAAAATATTTCCATTTCACCGAGTTAACAGCGCCCAAACACATGTTTCATTTTTAGCACCGTTGGGGTAATTTGCTGAGCCCTGATCTTGATAATATTTCACATACAACATTTTTACCCAGATGATCAATGGATCACGATCGCCGGACCGTTCAGCTGCACTCCGGGAAGAAATCTACAAAATGCCTGCCAGGACAACTGCACCTGCATCGCAAGCGGCAGGGTCAGGTGCAGCTCCTGGAGATGTCCGCAGCCCAAGTTCCCCGCTGAGCCGGTCTTTTATGTACAGCATGTGATATTCAATGGAAGCGGACGCTGAAAAAGTGCAACCACCCGGATTACGGTTCTGAAAATGATGACCACAATTTAATGACAACAGCTGGTTTATTCTCTGCTAGCTAAACCATAATAAAAGCAGCAAGAAGAATGCTAAAGCCAGCAGCCGAGTCATTAGTTTAAATATTGCTTGTGCACATTTTATAGAGAGAATGTTGAACCGATTGATGAAATTTGATGTGTGCGTTCTGATGTGTTGCATTGTAGTACAATTTTTTTAGGTTGGTAAGAAAATAATTGCGGTTGAGACCATCAAATTCATTAATTGACACATTTTTTTTCAATTCATTACAAAGATTGATATTACGGTCTTTTGACATATTTGAAATAAAATGGATATTTTAAAAAAACCGTGTGGATGTGTAGAGATATGATTCTCGAGATATGATTTCACTGGAGTCATATTGCAACATCTTCGGGAGGGTGTCCTTGCACCGCAGGGGTCAACGATGTACTGTATATCATTGGCCTCGGCGGCATGTAAAATAGTCTAATTTCTAAAAGTTATACAATGATATTAAATATAAAATACTTATTCACTTATTAATATTTTTTTAAATAATTGCGTATTGCATATTTAACTAAAAACTAGCCGTACGTCTGTGAAAAATCCCGCGCCTCATCAGCTGATAGCTGTCGTGTCAAGTTACGAACGGTCATTCGAAATAAGATTAAATGATGATAAAGATGAGATAATAAGTTATGCAGTAGAACTCCGATAGTCCCAACCGTAGTTATCAAGGAGAGTCGAAGTATCCCATTAGTCGGTAGAGAGAGTAGTACCATACCTTGATCCAAGCAGCCTGTACCTTATTTCATCAGTCTTACGTCTCACAGAGTGACTCATCAGAACATTTCAATTGAACAATTTGAATAAATTTTTGTTAAAAAAATATTGTATTTTAATATCTGTCTTAAATTATTGGAGAAAATATTCCTATACTGTTTTAGTCAGTGAATCAGCTCGTGGTTCAATATTTGATGGTATATATTATAGAGATAAAAAGAAATATAAAAAATATTTATCTATTTATGTTCGAGCAATAAATCTGTTAGTCTCTGGTCGGGAATTTTATAAAAGGAAATACCTTTGAATGCGGAGTTCTCTGTGTATGACAGTTGCTACGAGACAGATTGTTTGGGGACATCTCGAACCAGCGGTTGAATTTGGTCGCGGCGGATAAAAATTATAAAATATAATTAAACATTTGGTGTGTTAAAGTGGTGCTGTCAATGGATTTGGAATAACTGGACGAAGAGAACGGAAATCAGACCAAACAATGCCAAAGTCGCCTGCAAACTGGTAAGTGGCATCTTCATATCTAGAGAGCTTCTAGTTCAATTTTTCCCTGTAGGAAACCCGAACCAGAGTAACCTGAAATCAGAAAATTACTCCAACAATTTATTTTTAAATATATAGTTGTTCTTCAACCTTTGTTTTCGTGCAAGATGGAGCTGTCGATGAAATTTGCAGTATACGCTACCAATACTACATAATGCTACCACATTACATAATATATTTAGGGGAGATTCTTAGGTCATTGGAATGAAAGAGCGATTGGTTGTTAATGTTTATTTCTCGACCGAAGATAGGCTCTGGGAGAAAATGGAGGTATTCAGGTTACATTGTGTAAACGAGTAAATTATTAAATAACAAAAATAGTAAAGCTTTCAAACGCGAATAAAAATGATGACAAAGAGAAATGTACTGCGGATGTGAGATGCGGACAAAAAGGTTTTCTAAACAACAACTGCGCTATACCGTGAATGCGCAGGGCGTCATCTAATATGACTCCCTTTGTTCCCATTTGTTTACATAACAGGCAACGGCTCCAACGTGGTTGTTGTTTATATTAAGCTAATAAAAAAGCGTCCTCACTATCGGAGGCAGGTAGGTATGTATCAGTTGGGTACCGCGATATATGTACCTATATATATATATATAAGCAGAGATAATGTACAAGATAATGTGCTTGGTGGATAAATTAAAATGTGACCAATAAACCTCCAGAATAACAATGAAATCATGTGTAAGGCTTAATTTCTATGACCAAATTATGAGCCTAATTATCTTCTATAACTAAAGCAAAAAATATTTCCTTTCACATAATGTTTAGAATGATGTAATACAACAATAATCTGCCATTATTTTAGGAAAAACATAAAATTTTAATTTGTTTTTTAAGATAAAATATTATACGGGGTGTAACAGAGCTAGCCCGCAAGTCTTAACAGGTAGACGGACACCTGCCTAAATTATGGGTAAAAATTTTTCAAGTAACATTGTCTTAATATTAATAATAATAAGGGAATTCCAAGTTTGCATTTTTTGTCGATATTTATATTCTAAACTATTTTCATTAATTAAAATGTTGGATAATCTATAGTGTAAGTTGTATCAAAAATTACATATTCATTTGCTATTATACTACATATAAGTGAAATTAAATAATTGAAACCTTGCGAAAAAGTCTGGTTCAAATTTATTCAATTTTTTAGATATTTTATTAGACTTTCAAAGTGAATAAATTTTTGAAATCCGATATAAGCACGAAGTATAAAAATTTACAAAGATTAACTAAACATATAGGAAAGAGGGTTTAGTCACAGCGGCAAAATATCCCCCCTCGCATATGCTTAAGACATATTGATACTGCAGTATTTAAATCCGATATAAGCACGTAGTATAAAAATTTACAGAGATTAACTAAACATATAGAAAAGAGGGTTTAGTCACAGTGGAAAAATATCCCTCGCATATACTTAAGACATATTGATACTGCAGTATTTATTCTTGCATAATTAAATCTCCTAGTAAATAGTACACATATATATTATTTTTAAATTTCGTTCTGATATTTCTCTTTAGAACATTCTCTTGTTATAAAGTGCAACTAATTTACTAAGGCCCGAATTCAGAGTCAATATTTAGATAATTTAAAGGTTAAGGTACGCCATAAAAGTGTTATTTTGTACTAAAAATTACGCTTTTAAGGCGTACCTTAACCTTTAAATCATCTAAGTATTGACTCTGAATTCGAGCCTTAGATGATTTTAAGGATAAGATATGTCTTACGTAATTTTTATTACAAAATAACACGATAAATAAATGGACTCTGAGTTCGGGCCTAAGACATTATTATTTTAAGAAGTACCTATATATTTAGTTTATGTTAATTTATATAGCGCCATTTTTGCGTAAGAGACGCTTCAAGGGCGCTTTACAGGTGCGACATCCCGAAAAAATTAGTTTTTAGGCCCTTCTTGAAGTGTTCCTGATTCTAAGTCTTAACTTTTCATAATTTTTTCAAAATTTACAAACTGTATTAATTTATTTAAACGAGTCAAATATATTGGCACTTTATATTAGTTTACGATTATACTTGGTAGTCCGTGAATATATGTTACTGTGGTGTAGTCCATCGTTTTACAGAAAGTAAGTCAGAAATATTGAAAAAAAATGCATACTTTGACATCGGTTATCCCCAAAATTATTGATATTAGGACATCGTTGCTTGAGCATTTAAGACTCAAAATTAGGCAGGAATCTACCTGAAAAGTATTTTGAAGCATCTCTGTTACACCCTGTATAAAGTGTAAAATATAGTGTTAGAAACGTCTTTTAGTTCACAGCAATAAATATTTGCGTAATAACAATGTTCACGCAAGAACTAGATTTATGGACTAACTCGCATACTTTTAGTAAACTATAACTTTGAGATTTCTACAGTCACCTTAATATGTTTTTTCAAAAGTTTACGTTGAGATTCTAAGACATTAAGTCATGGCATTTCGTAACTTTTTAGTAGGCTTATTTTCAGCAACCCTGTTGTTCGCATTGATCATCCAATCGGTAGATGCTGTTTCTACACCCCAGGAAGGTAATATTTTTCTAATTTTTCATGTTATTTGTTTTAGATTTTATTTTTGTATGGATCCAGGGTTGAGATGATTTAAATCAATACTTTTTTACTGCAACCAAATCAGTCAAAAAGTGTCAAGGGACTTCTTCCGGCAAAAGTTGAGTCTTTCACAGCAGTATTTGTCGACAAACAAGTCATATAGAAAACCGCCCCTGCTGATTGGTAGGTAGCAATACACAATATGAAAGAATGTATAACCGAGAAGAATTGGATATACATAATCAAGAAACTGCTAAGTACAGTTGCTTCTTCCGCTGGGGTCGAAAGAAAGTTTTCGGCATTAAATTTTGCCGCAAAATGCACAGCAAAATAAGAAATAGATCTGACACCGAGAAGGCGGCCAAATTTGTCTTCTTTTTGAAAAAACTAAATTGGAACAAATTACAAAACCAATAAAAACATAACATCTGACTTATATGTAAGTTAATATGTGATTGCAACTGCAGTGAAAACATAGAATTATGTGAACTAAAATGTATTAATTTATGGCACAAGGGACTAAAAATTATTTTAAATACGAGTTACTGGGGTTTTCGAATTATCTGGGTTAATCTTCTATGAAATTTGCATTTTGGGACTTTGTTTGAAACATGTTGAATTATGGAAAATTTTGAATTATCGTGGTTTGAATTAACAGAATTTTGCTGTATTTAGTGTGAAACATTGTTTGATATTGAGCAAGTACGATCAAACGCGTTTATCATTAAAATACTAAATAACCATCACTCTCTTTCACTGCAGGTGTAAGCAGATGTTTTTCTTTGGTCTTATGAATTGGTTTTACTGTACCATTAAAATAATTTGGCATAGTTAAAAGGCAGATCTTGTACTCGCCCTGAATCTTTTGGCCCTGAGAACTGTCCAATTGTAATATTATAGTTGTGTTGCTTGTCAGGAGTCGGATGCACATTCAAGTTGGGCTGCGTCAGCTGTACTTGCTCTCCAGACGGAGAGAGTAGTTTCTGCACTTCAAGGAACTGCCCAGAGTCCAGCGCTCCTCCAGCCTGAAGGGAAACCGTTCAAGTCTCTTGCCAACTCCAACTCTGTCTGCTCGAAGGAAATTTCATTTTTCTACTTAACTTTAGGTGTAGGAGCAGTCTGGTATCAGTCAACCGATAGTTGAAATAAGATCGTCTGAAATAACTTTTGATTTCCTGTCATGCCAATTTTCAGTAGAAATAGTGTTATAATAAAAAAAGGATTAATTCATAACTTATATACTTATGATAGATAAAGATTCACCAAAATCCTAGTATCTCCATTAAACAAATTATAGAGTAAATCAAGGAAACGTGAATGTAGCAATTTATATTATTCAACCGGAACTGGACTTGCCCACATCCCAAGTTCTCCGTAGGAGCATGTAGGACTCTAGAGCCCATCAACTTTCATCATGCTCGATAAAGGCATACCCAATAACGCTTGCTACCCAGTTCCAGCTTGACTACGGCTCTGAAAATTATCTTCACCAGCTTACCACTCCTTACCTGCTGGATACAGGCCTTTTTCAAGAATCGCTATTTCTGAGTTTAATTAAATTTAAAAAATTTAGTCTTATGATGGACTTTATAAAGGACATTGAGAGAAATGTTATGTTGTCTTTCTGCACCAGTCCAACAACATAAAATATCATCTACATATCGTTTCTAAGTAAGAATATGTTTTAGAAATAACGCTGAACTATTAGAAATTCTATTTTGTAGATATTGAGAAACATATTAGAAATTAAAGGGGTAATACTAGAACAAATTACTAAACCATCCTTTTATTTGTAAATATTGTTATTAAATTGAAAAAAGTTTTCAAGATAACTAACTAACTAACCATCACACCATTTCCCCGCAAGGGTAGGCAGAGAGGATTGAACGCCGCGCTCTTCTGTCCTGGCACACCACTTTTGCTTCAGCCACATCCATACATCTTCTCATACAAGTTCTACGGTTTTTGAAGCTTATAACAGGGCCATCCTCAATTACATGTAGTGTCTGATCGTGCCAGATCTTTCGCAGACGCCCTCTATTCGTGTTGCCTTCAACACTCACCTCATATATTTTCTTAACCGTCCTTTCTTCGTTCATACTTTCCACATGACCAAACAATCTCAGCACTCCTTTCTTTATTCTATCTACCACACTACAGCCAGCATTAAATTCACTTCTAATTTGTTCATTCCTCATTCTATCGACCAAAGATTTTCCACACAAGCGTCTTAGTGACCGCATTTTCGCCGCATTCAGTTTACTTTCATTCCTACTTTACCAATTCCAGGCTTCACTTCCATACATCAGGGTTGGCGCTAGAACGCCATTATGTACCGCTAGTCTTGCATCCTTTGACAGATTCTTATTGGCCAAAATTGCATTTATAGCACCATTAACTTTGTTTCCCACAGTCCACTTTTCTTTCGATATCATTCTCAGCTTTACCGTCTCTACTAAACATACTTCCCTAATACACAAACTCGTTCATTTGTTCTAAGCAAGTAACAAGTAAAAAATAACATTAAAAATTCTATTTTAATCCAATGTAAGGTCTTTAGATAAATTTGTGGCCGTAAATAAATCACTAATAATTATTTTGCTTTCCTTTATTTAATTAATATTTGTTTCCCAGAATCTTTACTAATGCACAGCATTTTCCTCGCATGTACTGCACGCTGCAGTAGGTAGGTACCTAACTGATAGCACGCAAATATCAGTAGCTCTGTTTATTTTAAAACATGGAATACTTAAACATGTTAATAGAAATATGCATGCAATGTGACTCAAAGAGTATTTTCCATATTGTTTTCATTTTCATTTGCCCTTTTTTTGCTCTATTGTTATTTTATATAATAAGTTATTATCACTTAATTTATAATAACTTCATTTTTTATTTCATTTCAATTTATATAACTTCTTTTTATACCCTTTCTTTTAACTTGTAGCATCTGCTTGTCTGCTTGTCGCTTGTCTGCCGAAAAAACTTTGAATCGATTTTTAACTTTGAAAAGCTGAAACTCTTTGCAGGTAGATAATTGGCGACGATAAAAATGATCAAACAAATTTTCATTTCAAAAAATTTAATTATAGTATAATTTTGGATTTTTCGAAATTTTAACAATTTTTTCAAACCGGAATCCGTACAAATGAGAAAGGAGCCCGACGCGTGGAGAAGGCGCGAAACCTGTTTCAACTAGTCTGACTCGAGCCGTGGGTCCAATCAGACGGTTTCGCCGACGACGAACCTATACCAAATATTACGTTTTCAATATTCTATGAGTTTTAAGTATAATAATATGCATGGAATAGATTTTCCACATGAACTTAAAGCAAGAGGAATATGTTGATAGAATATCAAATTGGAAACAATACAAATGAGAAAGGGAGTGTAATAAAAACTTGGTTTATATGAGTTAGTTATTTTCATTTTAATCATTAATTGATTGTTTTATAGTTCTATATCTAATTGCTTTACTTTTTGTTATTTTTCATAGGCTTATATTAATACATTTTGTTATTTATAGGTTTATTTTTTTTCTTAGTTTCACCAGGTTTGAGGAAACTTCACTGGTCATACTAAATTTAGACATGTAAGTTTTTATTACATTGTACTGTACATTTCCAAAATAAAATTTAAAAAATATATAAAACGCAAACGTGACTGGGGTCACTTTGTACCCCCACGAACCCATGTCCTATTTTCGATCTTCCGGTACCCAATGGATATCCTTTGTGGTGTATTAAAATATTTTTTGAAATCTGAAAAATGGAAAGATATCTTTTTTTTATATAAACAGCTTTCTTTTTTGTTGTTATACGACATGGCAGACATATGCAAGCTAATATATGCAGTTTGTCACACTATAATACAGAAAGTTGAGATAGATACCATAATTATACTATATTTTAAGTTTAATGTTTGCATGGGAGATAAAATAATTCAAAACTAATAAACCGACAGAATAACGACTGGAAAACATGATATTTATGTGTGACTTAATTTCTGTGACCAAACATGTTTCACGTGACCAAATAATACGCCTAAAATTTTATGTTTTGCGACTTATGTTTTCACACTGTTTCTCAACATTGTCAGTTTCCTCTTCCCTGTAGAAAATTTTGTGAATGACTTATTATTGAGGTTCGTGACTTCTCTACAGTCGCGTATATTACCCGGCCTCTTCTGTTTCCTCTCGGCCATCTTTCCCTTCTATGTTTAAAAAACTGGCAGAAACT
Organism: Agrypnia vestita; assembly: GCA_016648135.1. Taxonomy (NCBI): domain Eukaryota; kingdom Metazoa; phylum Arthropoda; class Insecta; order Trichoptera; family Phryganeidae; genus Agrypnia; species Agrypnia vestita. The sequence continues at coordinate 25,308 of JADDOH010003367.1, read as the reverse complement.
GTAAAACTGGGAGAAACTGTTAATTTCCGTTCATTTTCCAAATTATTCACAACCTCATTGTTTCCCCTGAAATCACCAGCTTGCTATCAGACCTTTTTTCCCTTTCAATCTATCACAACAACAATAGGAAATCCTCTCCCATCCCACGCATATGCTCAGATTATAATAACTTTTCGAACTCAATAGATATTTTTAGTGCCAAATATGAAGGGTATCGTCGTATAGTGAGGCGGATACTAGAAACTCGTCCCCCTCTCTGACCATGTGCGTTATACTATGTATCATAGCTAATAGTAAAAACTTCAGGGAAGTCCTCATTCGATTTTGAATACAAAATATTCTTTACACTTTGGATGAAATGTCGACAGTTATGTAGATAAGCGACATGAAATTTTAAATTTTTTTTTCAATATTTCTGGCTTGTTTTCTGTAAAATGTTGGAGTATCACTCAGGCGCACGCAGTAGTAACAAGAAGCATTTAAGCGTATATTTTATTTAAGCGTATTTTATTTAAGAGTGTTTGGGAAAAAAATATCGAAATTAAATATTTATCTGGCAGAATATTATGAAATAGTAAAATCTGAATAAAATGTTAATTATTGTGATTAGAATAAGACGAGGTATATCTCTTACTTCGATTGCTTTTCAAAATATATGCTTGGGAAAAAGTCATGCTTCTTGTTCCCACTGCACGCCCCTGAATCACTACGGTAACTTATATGGGATATTAAAATTTTATTTGCTTTAATACAAGTCAAATAATTTAATTTGACTTGTACAAAAGTGAATAAATTTTTAATATTCCATATAAGTTACGGTAGTACCAGTGATCCAACGTTTTAATGATACTAAGTCAAAAATATTCTTAAAAAATGACAACTTTGGTGTCGCTTATCTCCGTAACTGTCGACATTTCACCCAAAGTGTAAAGAATACTTTATATTCAAAGTTTATTTATTTATCTTCATCTTGATACAAGTCAGTAGGAAAAGGGGGAAAAAAAAAAATTTCTACATTTTTAAAAGAGTGATGAATATGTTGAAATATGGGGAAACTTAAAAAAATCGTTTCTGAGTATTTTTGAGTTATTAGTGATGCACAGTTGGCAAAAAATATCTTAAGTGGCCACAGCTGGCCCCTCAAGCCTATTTGAATACCAAAGCGTTAGCAAAATTAAGTTTCAGCTTTCTCTTCGGGATGTTTTGCAACTGCCAGAAATTGTCATGATCATTCTAGGCAATGCTATTATGGCTTGTTTTGGCTTTGTTGGGATGGTATCTGATATCTATCCATTTGGCAAAGATTTCCTGGATTAATAGGGGTTTCCTCTTCCGAGTCTGAAGAAGATGCATCTATCTTAGCCTTGTGCACCACCTCCTCAAGTTCCAGCAGCTCCTCAGTGGCAAGCTCTTTTCTGTGCCCCCCCAATAACTTTCACATCACCAGACATATTCCAAACAAAGGTATTACACCACACATTGTTTTCCAACCAAACATGACATATATCGACTTTTCCAAAGCGGACGAATACTGAGGTACCTCTGTATATATATATTTATTTTTTATTTATACAGCAGATACAGTACAATGATTTTTATAATAAATCAAACCTATGTTATTAAATTTTAATATGACATTATACTCCCCATAATATGAGCCAATAGCTTGAGTGTATGGAAGGAATATTTACGAGCCAAATGAAAGTACAAGTTCTCATTAAGCAAAAACCATTTAAAAATGGTAGTTTTTTTTATACAAACATTTGAGACATGTGGGAAATGTCACTGTCGCTGTGCAATCGATATCAAAAATCAAAGATTTGATTTATTTCTTAAGCTGTTCGTGTTTTGAAATGTTTCTTTCTTGAAGTTTGTTTTGTGACAACAATGTATTGTACCATTTAACTCCCAAGTACGTACCTCAAAAACCACTAATAAACAAACTGTGTTTACTGCCTCTAAAAAATGTATAAAATGTGTATTCAAAAGTCGAAAAATGTTGTAAGTGCTGATTACACTTGATGCAGGAGGTGCCAAAATACTGGGTTTTATAAAAATATTTTTAAAAATGGCTTGAAAAATAGTTTTACAATCTTTTCTTATTTCACGGCAATTGAATGTTAGCTCTAAAAATGTTGCCACGTCGCACAGATACTATACATTTCTTCAAGATCAACTACAAGATATACCTAAAGTCATCAGATAGTAAACAATGGCTGTTCTCAAAGCATTAGTCGCTCTCTTTGCGGTGTTTCTGGTGATCAGCCTATCAGTGGAATCTGCTCCATCGCCTGATGAAGGTAAATTATTTTCTACTTCTAATGTTTGATCTATGGTTCGATAGTATTCGGGGAACAATTTACCTTATTTCTCGCAGTCACTCTCCTCTTGATATCCTTCTCAGACGTGCCGCCTCTAGTAAACATACTCGTCAAACTCATTTGCTTCATCTAAGCATTCGCTTTTTACTTAGGGCCGGTTGTTTCAAGTTGGATAAAAGTAAAAGTTTGTTTAAAGCATAGATTTTTGCATTCTACACCAATCAAACTATCCATTTCCATGAAAATCTATGCTTTAAACGAACTTTTATTCTAATCCAACTTGAAACAACTGAGCCTTAATAACATCAATAATAATAGGCTGTATCATTGAAAGTTTATTTTGTAATCATTTTATCGTCTTTATTATGTAAAATGTTTTACTTAGTACCATGTTAGAAAAAATATATTAACATAGGTATACACTATTTATTTTTAATAAGTCTTTAAAAAGATGTCCAATTCAATCAAAAACAATTTAACAATAAAGAAAATATAGAAGATATTCAAATCAGTGAATTTTAAGGGCACAAAAGAGTAGATAAATCTTAAATCCCTATGGCATGTCATAAGAAGATTATTTAAGGGGTTGGCACCTTGACATTTCCAAAAAATCATTTCTTGCTTTATTTATACCTTGAAGTTCTACGAACTACTTGAGTCATCACTCAATCAAGAATTCAATGAGTAATAGCAACTTGAAGCTAGGATGATAATATGTGAAATTTTAAACGAATTATACACATTTGCGGTCTTCACGAAACTCATTTTTTCATACTTCTGGAGATGATATCACAAAAACTGTTGAGCCGATTTTATTTAAAATTTGTACACATCTTACAAATATTAGTATCTACAATTTAGCGTAAGATTTTTTTATGATATGCGCCGCTCGCTTATCATGGACTTCGATTTATTTTAGGAAAAAAATGAAAATTGTTAAAACTGATCTCGTTTGCACAAAAACGAAACAATTATTTTTCAAATCCTGGCTAATAGATTATATACACCAGCTCAGCTGTGCGCATCACGGAGGAAGACCTTTGCGGGACAGCGCACGACTCCGCAATTTTGAAATTTTCAGAATAATTTGTTGTTGAAAAATATTACCCAACTTATGTACCTAGTATACAATGATAATAAAATGTAATTTGTTTGTTCAATAGTTATGTCCAACTGTATAATAAATGTTCATTTTAAAATCTTCATTCATCAATTCCTTCACATTAATATTCCACAATGATTCAATTTAATTAATATTTGTAATATTTTCAGTTGTACCTGAAGGCCAACAGAGGGTTGTACGTCAATCACCAAAGAAGACAAACCAAACAAGAAATGGTGGTATGTACACACATGATTATATAAGTATTTTGTATTTTTAATATGGATTTACAGGAAGAAGACCAAATCTAAAAAATCTATTTTGTTTAGTGCCATAAAGATCTTATTGAAATTTCAGATGGAAAAATAGTGAAAAAACATATAAATTTAAAATAAAGCTTATTAATTATGTGTTTTGTAAATTCTAGATAGGTTAAAAATACATATGTGAATATTAAAGCATTCGCATACCTTTCTAAAATATACATTCTGAGGTAGAGTTTAAAGTTGTTTGTTCTCATAATGAAGAATGTTCACTAATTTTGATTTTTAACTCTCTGTACGCGACACAAAATCGCCGCGTACGTGGGGAAAAGATTGGAAAAAATGTGGACTGTATTTTGATTGAGAAATGAAGGACGTTTCGACTCACCTTTTTGTGTTTTGGCGTCCCTCGATGTGATATAACTTCACCAAACAACTGTTTCACTTGGTTGGCCACCAACGTTCGTTACTCCCGAAGTTCGGCGAAGACGAAATTAAATGAAAATTATAAAATGTACAATTAAAAAACGAGATGAAAAATTGGAGCTTTTAACACAAGCCTTGTCGAAACGAGAGGGAATTGGGAAACAATTGAGGGTAGAATATTTTTCGATAGGGACCAATCAGTGTTGCCACATAAAAAAAGAATATTCATTTGAATTGATTTCTGTGCCAACATGACGTCACGAATATCGAACACTCTCCGTATTCTATACTGAATATTAAAGCATTCGCATACCTTTCTAAATATACATTCTGAGGTAGTCGAGTTTAAAGTTGTTTGTTCTCGCAATGAAGAAAGTTCACTAATTTTGATTTTTAACTCTCTGTATTGTATATTGAAATTAAAAAATGTGTGTGGAAAAATTATTTCTTCAAAGCAAGAAAACACTTTGTGGCTTGACATTATAAGACATTTAAGAATAAATTAAATACTATGTTTTAAACCACCTTATCACTATATATTAGGTCCTTACATATGAAATTGACGTTTAGTATGGGAGGAACATAAAGCCGATTTTTTTTTATTATAATATATTTATTTAATCAAAGTATCTACCATTGCTATCAATGCACTTTTGCCATCTTATAGGTAGTTCATCGATCCCTTTACTAAAAAAACCATTCGGACGGGAATCAATAAAATCTTTGAAGGCGGTTTGGACTGCCCCATCGGAGTTGAATTTTTTCCTTTGCAAAAAGTTATCCAAATTTCTAAAAAAATGGTAATCTGTTGGGGCAAGGTCCGGAGAGTACGGTGGATGTCTTAGACATTCCAATTGAAGCTCCTCTAATTTGGTAGCCGTCTGTTATGCAGTGTGTGGTCTAGCGTTATCATGAAGCAGCAGTGGCCTAGAGCGATTAACCAGCCTCGGTTGTTTAGCAGCTAGCTTTTCCATCGTGGTTTGCAGTTGCTGACAATAGACATCTGCCGTAATCGTCTGGCCAGATTTAAGAAAGCTGTAGTAACGACACCAGCACTAGTCCACCAAACGCTCACAAGTAACTTTTTTGGAGTCAATTTTCGCTTGGGGCATGGTTTGGCTGGTTCGGCAGGGTTCAGCCATTGCGATGAGCGCTTCCGATTATCGTACAGGATCCACTTTTCATCACAGGTAATGATTTGATTTAAAATCCCTTCATTATTGTGCCAGTTGAGTAATGCAACGCAGCAGTCAACGCGCGTTTGTTGATTTGCTTCACTCAATTCGTGAGGTACCCACCTTTCAAGCTTTTTCACCGTACCAATTTGCTTCAAGAGGATTAAAACAGTTTTATCACTAACACCGCAGCCTGCAGCTAACTCGGATGTGGTTTGCGATGGATCCGCTTCCACAATAGCCTTCAATTCTTCATTATCAACTTTGGTCTCCGGCCGTCCACGGGGCTTGTTCTGCAGGTCGAAATTTCCAGAAGGAAAACGTTGGAACTAAAAACGCACTGTGTTTTCTTTTGCGGCACCGTCACCATACACATCATTAATCCTTCGAGCCGTTTCTGCAGCACTGGTGCCACGGTGGAACTCGTACTCGTAAATAACGCGATATTTCAAGTTTTTCATTTTGTAAACTGAGTGACGCAAAGAAAAAAACAATTGAGGAAAAAACAAATGAATTATAATTTTCAAAACACAAATACATGAGTAAATAGCTGTATAAATTTGGATTTGGATTTCCTAACCAAAGAGAAGATATTTGAGATCAAATTTGCCAGTACGGCAAAACGCCAATTTCATATGTAAGGACCTAATATTTGTCAACTAGTTTCGGTTGGACTCAACCTTCTTCAGGACAATTAAATATAGACTAATCTAGGCAGAAATTTATAAAGGAGGAAAGAAAAAGAGAGAGGGAGAGAGTTTCAACTATTTGGGGGGGGGGGAAGGGGAGGGGTTAACTGAAGATATAGAGAACAGCTTTAAAATCGGACTATTAGATAAATTAATTTGTTTATTTATTATTTGACTATTATTACTGATGGCTTTATTAATTTCTAATGCTTCTAGATTGTTAAGTCGCAAACCTAGTCCGTTTTTGTGTAAAATTTTTGGCCCTGTATTATTATCAAATGTATGATCAAAATTAATTAGATGTTGGGCAAATTCAGAAAAACCTACATTTGTTAAGCATTTACCGTGTTCTTTTATTCTAATATTTACGTTTCTCGATGTTTTACTGATATAGAAAGCTGGGCAATGATTGCACCTAAGTTTATACTCAACTCAATAATTATGTCCACCCACAAAGTAAACGCTACAAATATCAAAAATATGAAATGAATAATTTAGTTTATCTTAAAAAACGTTTTCCGAATGATTAGCGGAAAATCAATTACCTTTATGAAGCAAATCCTACTAAAAATAATTAAATAATTATAAATATAATCTAATGTATTATTGATAGAGATTGAATGTTAGATGAGAAAAATATCACTTCTAGGAAGACAAAAATAAATCACACACACAGACCACCAAAATATAAAGACACGAAATGGTATTTTTAAAACAATCATGAAAAGGTCAAACTACATAAAAAAGTTTTAAGTAAATATGTCACTCTTTATTACAAGAGGATGTCTTTATCTCCTATGGCGTGGGATCTCATGTAGCCTGAAAGCTGAAACAATAATTGATAAGAAGAAAAATTCGATTGTTGTGTAAATCGAAAACAAATAAGTGTAAGACGACGAAGATGATGATCTTTGCAACGAATTATCTCGAATGAACGCTCAAAGCGTTGTCATCGCACAAAATTCTATCCTCGATGATGAGTGCAAAAAATGAAGAAATCGATGACGATAATGAATATTATTTTTGCGGAAAAAATAAGAAGTATTCCCGAATAAAACACTCAGTATTTAAAGTTGCGTTTAATTTGTGAGGATGTTTGCACAAAATATCCTAATTGAAGATGATGATGATATAATATTTAGAACATTCTTAACGATGTTATATTTTTTAGAATTATTTTCTACTATTAATTATGTATTCACATTTTCTAAGTTAAATTATGGAGATGATGATACTTACTTACTTACCATCACGCCGTTTCCCCGTGGGGGTAGGCAGAGAGAATAGAGTGCCACACTCTTCTGTCCTGACATACAACTCTCACCTCATTCACATTCATACATCTTTGCATGCAAACTAGTCGGTTGTTAAGGCTTCTAACGGGACCACCTTCCAGTATCTGGTTAATCTGGTCATGCCACGTCTTCTGCGGTCGCCCTCTCTTTCTGGTATCATCAACACTTGCATTATACATATATATCTTTCACCATTCTTTCCTCATTCACTCGCTCAACATGCCCAAACCATCTGCGATCTTTTTTTAATTTTATTAATTATGCTAAAATCAGCTTTACATTCATTCCTAATATCTGCATTTTTGATGATCATTATATTTTGAATTATATATTGAAATAAATAATGAATACTCCCGAATGAAAATTCAGAGCATCGGAATCACGCGTCATTATTTTCGTGAAGATGATTTTAATAAAAACAAAGTAGACTTTGATGGATGGTAAAGACATTTTAAAAAAATGTTAAGAGTACTGAACTACCCATTACCAGAATTTTAAATATCTATAATATGGCATAAACTCACAGAGATATTAAAAGATATGCATTTAAAGATATGCTAATCAAGATATTCGGTAAACCTTTATTTATTTCGGTAGGTACCTACTGACATACGATAAAATATGTATTGCAAAATATCCTTTATTATTTTTAAAATATCAACAATACCACAAGAACTCACAGAAATGTACACATAATGATTTTGACGTGAGATTTCAATCAAGTGCTGTAAAAAGGACCTAAATGACATAATTAATTAAAGGCGTGCGATTTTTCGCAGTAAAAGCATACATCAGGCAGATTGGTGATCTGCCAATCAAACAGCTGTTTTTTTATTTGCTGAAATTTTCGAAAAATGTGTGTTTTTAAACTGGGATTTTTAAACTGGTTTTCACGTGGGAGAAAATTCCTTGAAAGCCGAAATTTGTTTTATAAAAATCAATAATAAACATATTAAATTTGCATTCTGACGACTTTTTTGCTGTTAAAACAACCTTGTCATATGAAATTTTTTGTCATATACATTTAATTACATATAATTCATAAAATTTATATTTATACAAATTTATACTGAATAGTGTAAAATCCTGCACAATTATTTTATTTTTAAAAGTTATTTTTCACTGAAAAAATCAACGTACCTACGCACTATATATATAATGACATAATAATTGTGTTAATATGAATCCTGGTAAATAACATACCCAGAAAAAAGTTATGTTTATTTGAACTATGGAAATATGTAAAGCTAAAATGGCAATGATGGCAGGGCAAGATGCTACAAGATGGACTCCCAGAGTTCTGTAATGGAGACCTTGGGAGAGTAAAAGAGGCGTCGGAAGACCTCAAAAGAGATGGGCCGAGGATATAGCAGCTGTCGGGGGGAAGAAATAGCTACAACTAGCAAATAACAAGGAATGGAAGGGTATGGAAGATATCCAGCAGCGGAGAGATGAAGGCTGAGGAAGAAGAAGAACATGGAAATATCTATGAATTTTGTAAAAATGTATATAGGTACATTAGCCGTGCCAATATAAATATTGCATAGGTATATATGAATATATATGAATAATTCTGTTCCACTTTTATCAAATTAGACATTGATTCTGGCCGACTATTTTTATTTTATATTCATTATTTGCTTAAGCTTTCTTAATACAGGTGTCAATTATTAATAATTATTAGGGTTTCTCCTATTCTAATGTGGTTTACTTTCTTTGACTTACAGCAGCCTGTCTTATGTATGGACGCTCTTGTTGGGGAGGTGAGTTTATTTTATTGTTTTCATTATACTTCTTGTTTTAAAAAAATATTTTGACGTGCCAGATGTTAAAACGTATCCATTTCCGACTGGCTCGAGCAAATATTCATTAATCTATATTCATTCAAAAATCTATTGCAAATAACTATAGTTATTATATATTTATTTCTGCTTTTGACATCTTTGGTATTGAAATTTGCTGTTTGTATTATATTGACTATATTTCTAAAATTCTCACGATAGTTCGGGTGGCATTAACTTGGGTAAACAATGGCGAGTGTTTGTTGTTCCAGGTCACGGCAAGCGCAGTGTTCCCAGCGCCCCGCGACCGGCCGCCCCTGAGGAGGGCGCGCGCCCTTCTGCCCTCGGAGACCTGCCCTAGGATCTACCCTCATTGGCGCTCGCTCTAAATGTGTTTTCACAAGAAGCCCCAATATCCCTTTAATTTGTCCGAAGATTTTTCCAAAACTTCAATTCTGTTAATATGCGAATTTGTAATATAATAAATATAATGAGCATTTGTCTATTTGTTTTTCCTTTGTAAGAAAACCTTTCCTTGTTAAGAAAATTTGAAAAGAAACTAATTTCTTATTAGAGTGAAGTGTTGGTTTGTTTATTTTTGACAACAAATTGCACATCTGTACCTTAAAATCGGGGGCTTAGGGTCATAAGGGTGAAACTACAAATGATGGTTTGAGTTAAGTACTAAATTGACATTAGAAAAAAAAATCTTTTGGTGACAGAGAGACGAAACATAGCCGATAAATCATTACTGAGATAAATTTGTGTAATAATAAAATAAACTACAAACAATGTGTAACGTTTAAAGACAGAAGGATGAAATACCTTTTACGTCGTTTTGATTCATTACCAATGTTAGTGTCACATAGACGAAAATGTACTTTCATCTTTCTGTCTCTGAATGTTTTTATTGTCTACCGTAAATTCATTATCCTTTGCTTTTCACTTTGAAGCAAATTTGTGTTTGACTAACGTTGTTGTAAAGTAAAAACAATTACTTCAAGGGGGGAGAAGATTATAGAGATGACAATTAGAAGTCAGAATGATGGAAAAGCATGTAAGTTTAAATCAATCTCTAAATATACCATTTTCTGCAAAACGGTAACGTATTATTGATAGACTTCTATCAAAAATCTATTACAAATACATAACTATTTTTATTATTTCTTTATTTCCTCTTTTGAAGTAGCAACAAAAATATCTTTGAGGAATGTGTTATATAACATAAATTATGAATGGAAGCACATTGCTAAATAATATTCTAAATCTAGCAAAATTCAATTCAAACGATTCATAAAGATCCTCTGTAGGCCTGACTGTTGTTTGATGTGTCGTAGCTGATGCAAATATTTCTTCAGGCACTTTAACCACGTCGGCTGAAGCTGAATGCTAATATTGATATTGAGCCCTGAAGGTCTTTCGAAGAATTTTCCTGTATGTCCAGGTAAGAACAATTTTGATCAATTTCAATAATCTACCCAATATGCAATATTAATTAACTATTTTTTACAAAAAAAATATTTTATTGTGCAAATGTCAACAAATTATTTATTTATTTGAAGATGCATGGATGCAAAACGTGTAACATCAATATTCTTACAATTTTCAAATATGAAAATTGTCGTTATTATTAAATACAGGTGGAATAAACTATGTATAAGTAATCCCAATAATTACCACAAACCAATCCCCCAATCCACTACCTGAATATGTCAATATCTGTATTTAAATTAGTTGTTGATTAATGGACTGCACCTCTGGTATATAATTATTAGTGATGCACCGAATGTGGTTTCTGCCGAATGTCGAATTCGGCCAAATGTTCGGTTTAAATATGTGCCGAAGCCAAAGTTTGGTTGAATTTCGTGCGCTATTGCCCGGTAAGCAGGTCAGATCGCCATCACGAAAACACGTGTAATTGTTTATTTACTGTGTGTTTTTTAATTAATTAAGCGGCATGATGTAGTTTTGAATATGTAGTTGTTATAGAATTTTATTTATTAAAATTTATTATTTTATTTTATTAAAGCATATTGTTGATACTTGATGTGGTTTCTTTTCTAGAGAATAAAAATCATTATCCATTCACATTTACTTATAAATCAACATTTTGTCTAGATTTCATTTTAAATTAAATTTCTTTATACTTTTCCATTTCTTATTTAAATCCTGCTTATTTAATATTTATAAATGTGAATGTTTAGTTGTATGGATGAATGTTTGTTAGTAAAACTACTTAAAGTCGCTGGCAAAAGCTAGTTAGTTTGTTAGAGACAAAGTAAAATGGTTAAAGTTGCCGAAGTTCGGCTATACCGAATGTGAAACGAATTTCGGTGTATCTCTAATAATTATGATATAAATAAAGCTCCTTTATGTGTATATCATCACAAAAAGTAAATTTTATTTTCCTTTTCTTATATGTATACGAAATTTTATTCAAAGCACTTGACTGTTTTATTTCACATTTTCCAGTAAAATATAAAATACATTTGCACTGAAAAGAATATATTAAATATATCTACTAAAATAGATTCCCTGGTGAAAGCCACAGGGTTTGAAATTAATAGAAAAAAATCCTCTTTTTTTTTCTTTTTAAATTTACCAAATATACCAAGACATTTTATAATGAAATGATCACGCTAAAATAATCTTTATTTAAAATAGTGAAAAGCAAAAATATAACATAGTTATTTTGAGACGGGAAGCTACCTCTCCTACTCACACTTTGTGGGCCAGCGACCGCAAGGTGGGCAGGTCGCGCGGGCACATGCAATACTACCGCTTTCGGAGCTAGTCGCATTGTAGGCATAATTAGCTGTTAATAAGACTGTACAAGACGATCCTAAAGCAGTCCCCGTATTCCAAATATCACAGTTATTTAATTAGGTTTATAATGTGGTTTCCCAAATATTTTAGTTTGTGTACATAATAATAATAAATAATAGTTTTGCGTTGCTCTGAAAAGAGTATATATTTTATTAAACAAAAGAACATAATATTTCACATTAAAATTTAAAAATAATGATCGTACACATCATACCTGAAAAGAGAAACAATATTTAAAGCTATTATTTTATATTAATCAATTAATTTATTTAAAGCCGCCTCTACACTACTAGAAAAGTCGGCCGAAGTCCGAAGTAACCCGAAGTAGATGTCTACACTGCGAGGAACTCAGTTGCCCATAGAATAGTACTCCGCACGAACTTCGGGTCACTTCGGATTCCTTTGACTCGGCCCAAAAACTGACAACTTTTGGAAGTCGTCCGCGGCGAGCCAAAGTAGCACGAAGTACCCCTCTACACTATCGTATTCGCTTCACTTCGGCCGAATTTGCTAGTAGTGTAGAGGCGGCTTAACATTAACAGACACTTTATCAATTATTAAATTATCATACACCGGTATATTATTATTAAAACATAATTTTCACAATAGGTCGATTGTCAGTTGCTTGTTTGTCAAATAATCAATTCAAATTAAATGAAGATCAGTAGGTACTAACTGATCTTCATTTACAGATACATATATTATACATAGATACATAAACTGATTTATTTATTAACTATGTAACATTTTTCTTACAAAAGGTATAAATTTATTCTTTAACCCAAATGTCACCAAATTACTAATGGTCATCCAAATTATGATTCACATATAACCCAAGCATGAATCCCAATGTACTATTTATTGTTATTACTGCTTTCGACATCTTTGATAATTTCTTTTGCCGTTTGTGTTGTTTTGTATATTTCTTAAATTGTCATGATAGATCGGGTGGTATTAACTTGGGTAAACAATGGCAAGTGTTTGTTGTTCCAGCTCACGGTAAGCGCAGTGTTCCCAGCGCCCCGAGATTGGCCGTCCCTATGGAGGGTACGCACCCTTCTGCCCTCGGAGACCTGCCCTAGGATCTACCCTCATCGGCGCTCGCTCTAAATGTGTTTTCACAAGAAGCCCCAATATCCCATTTTAATTTTTCTGAAGATTTTTCCAAAAATAATATTTTGCCAGTCACAGAAAACCTCAATTCTGTTATTATGTGTTATTACGCGAATTTGAAATATAATAAATATAACGAGCATCTCTCTTTCCTTTATAAGAAAACCTTTCCTTGGTAAGAAAATTTGAAAATAAACTGATTTTTTGTTAGAGTGTAGTTATCGTTTATTTACAGAATGCAAACATTTCAAATAGAAAAATTAATTACTGCTGTCTGAAGAAATTTCAAAATTAGAAATTGTTTCTGAATTATACAATTTCATGTTATTGTATTTTTACTCCCTTTCTTTTAACTCGTAGCGTCTGCTGTTCTACTTGTCGTCTTGTCTGCTTATCTGACAAATAACTTTGGATCGATTTTTAACCCTTTTCCCATGATCCAATCGAGCTGAAACTTTGCAAGCAGACTCGTGGGGACGATCAAGAAGATCTATCAAATTTTCGTTAAAAAAAATTAATAAATTTTTGAATTTTTCAAATTTTGAATGGTTTTTTCATGCAAATTATTAAGTTGTATGAAAATATTTCAACACGTCTGGTAGACGCGAAACCTGATTATAGTATAATTTTAGTTTTTGGAAATTTTTTATTACTCCCTTTCGTAGCGTCGCCCGACCGAAGCCCAACGCGTAGGTTAAGAGAAAAAAAATGTTTCAACTAGTAAATGAGAAAAGGAGTATAATAAAAACTTGGTTTTTATGGGTTACTTTTTTATCTATTTTTAACAAAAAATTGCATATCTGTATAATGATCTAGTTTAACATGTAGTGTTCATTAAGAGTAATAAATATTGTTTAGGTTAATTAAAATCACTTTGTCATCTGTATGTATAAAAATTCAGCCTGCATATGTTTGTGATTGCAAAACTCGAAAAGTAGTCATCCGATTGTTTTGTAATTTTGACACTACATTGCATTCGAATACGAAAAGGTTTACATCTATTCATATATAACAATGCCTGTCTGTCTGTATGTTCGCTATATAAATCAACACCATTCGTCCTATCTGACCCAAATTTTGCTTACTTATTCTTTAGGAATCTGCGGGTAACATAGGCGACATTTCCTCCCTCCTTCATTACCTCACCCGCTCTCCCTGACATATTTTCTATACAAATCTACACTGTTTGACTGATCTGACCCAAATTTTGTATGATTATTCTTAGGACCCGGCGGGTAACATAGATGACATTTCCCCCTCCCTCTCTCCTGATATATTTTCTATACAATTATATACCGTTTGACCAATCTGACTCAGATTTTACATACCTTTATTCTCTAGGTCCCCGGCGGGTAACATAGGCAACATTTCCCCCCTGGACTTCCCTTCCAGCCTAAATTAAATGAAAACATTTGTTTTGTTAGAGACTTGAACCACTTGAAAAAATTGAACCTATGTATCCCCCACAAATTTATTTTTTAGCTAAAATTAAACCCGGGCAATGCCTGGTACGGACATCAGTTAAATATGAAAACTTAATCTCTTACCTGTTAGAGGACAGACAGTTTTTCTTTTTTAAAATAATTCTAACGTATTCATTATTTTTCATATTTTATCGCCTATGACTTGCAAAGACGTATAAACTAGAAAACTATATATATATATATATATATATATATATATATATATATACAAGTATCTTATAAATACAGATATTTTAAAGTGTAAAATGTAGCAGAGGCGACAAAAGCATGGAGTTCTACTAAGACCCATAGTGAGCACAATAGTCCATATTACTTTTTTTATATTACAGCTTATTTCCTTATTTAATTTTAAAAAAAATTCTCATAGAGATGCAAACACTGAATACATGTCACATCAATATCCTTATATTGATGTGACATGTATTCAGATTCGTCCTATTAGATCACTGGATTACCACGCGAGAATCGTTACCATTACACCAACAAGCTAACCTTATTTTATTTTGATAAGTAAATTTTTTGACATGTTGTGAATAGAGTATACAACAACACATATCTTAAAGGATATATAAATAATATCAAAAATAAACAAGCACTATTTAGCAAGAGGTAAATTCAATTTCAATTATAAAATTTTCAATTGTAAAATAAAACAGATTTGAGCTGCAAGTTTTGTACGATTACTGATAATCGCTTGATCACGCTGGGCTGTATACGATCGCTACCAAACAAATTTTTCCCATAAGAAAAAGAAAAAAGGAAATGATTAATACGTTCCCATGAAAAATAAATCCTATTATTAATGTCATATTATAAATTGATGGAGTAGTTTAAAATAATTAAAATTTAAAGCTTGTGCTTTCTCCTCGAGATGTTTCGGAAATGCGACAATGTTCGAACATTCCAGGAAATGCTATTATGGCTTGTTTTGACTTTTTTTTCTATTTATTTATAGGATTGGCATACGACGTTAATCAATACATATATATAAAAAGAAACCCGTGTTTCCCTACCCGCCAAGTTTTCTCCACAACCAGCCACAACCACCTACCGGTGGTTCTAGTGGTGGATAGCCCTTGGTGTCACATTGAAAATATGCGAGTTTGGTGGGGGTGGCTGTGCATGGGTGGGAGTGGGTGACGAAAATGTGCTTTTTAGCACATTATTTTGTTATAGGAAGGCCCCAAATACTTCAGATTGTTTCAAAATAGGCGCGCCGACTGTGTTGGTGAGTCTAGAACGTTCCGGAAAAACCTGCTCTAGAAAGTTCTGGAAGGAGAAAAATTCCCGAAAGTTCTATAAGGTTCTAAACTGAGTGGCGGAATATGTCGGTGTGTCTAGAAGATTCCTCTACATAAATTTCTTGAAAGTTCTGGAAGGAGAATGTTCTAGAAGGTTCGCGGAAGTTCTATGACGATCCAAACAGTGTACTAAAAATCTAGGCGTGCGAAGCCGCACAGGCACAGCTAGTTTTGTATAATTTTGTAAGAGATGTCATTTTAAAATCTTGAAATATATGTACAGGCAGAAAGACATAAGGTTTTATACAAAGGATTTTAATGATTATTCTTTGAATTATAATTAATGGCTGTACAGTGGACTTATAAACCCCACCCCACCCAATAATGCTTTACTATAATAGAGACTACACCATTCTTGTTTAATACGTTATAAAAAAACATAGACAAGTTATCTTAATTGTACTACAGTCAGATTAACATGGTCTTGTTTTTTTAGCATTTTATATCATTTTGACAGTTTTTCCAATGAATCATTACATAAATAAAATTTTCAGATTCTTCTTCTTGTAGTGTGAAAGAAATGATAAATATTTTTTTTAATTAACTCCTGTGTGTCGGTGATGTAACGTAGGTCTACCTGTCATACAAAATATGAAATATCTACCTTATTTACGAAAACTAAAACATCACATTTTTTGTAATCATCGAATAGACATTTTCACACCAAAATGACTAAATTAAACTGTTAGGAATGTACGGATTTTTTAATTTAAAAAAATTTATTCATTACTCTCGTATTTTTGGCCAGTGTGCAAGAGAGAGCAGAATAATGTACATCGCAGTTAAATCGAGCAAGAAAGAGCACGACAATACCATACATTTCATGTAGGACAGAGATGGCGGTTGCTTGGGTTTCGGCGAAAGCAAAACAATATAGAAAGAGTACGGTAGAGTCGGGTAACATGTGTTAGACAAAGACGGAGTGCAGGCGACTGAAGCGAGCTGGCGACCGCTTCGTTGTATTCAGTTGCCAATGAAACATCAGCGGAAGCGCACGCAAATTCGATTTGCCATAATTTTATAATAATTTACTAAAATAATGCAAATATGTATGTTTACCTTACATAATTATATAAAGGGACCTTTTAAAAGTCTTATCTGTATTGTATTTATGTATATTTTATCACATATTAAAAACTATGCTGATTTTTAATCAGGTAACGCTGTGTTACTCCACCGTCCCCAAAGTTTTTTTTTAGCACAGTCTTTTAAGAGTTAAATGACAATAGATAGTCATTTAACCATTGGTGCTGGTAAATAATAGTTTTACAAGCGTTTCTTATTTCACGGCAATTGAATATTAGCTATATAAATGTTGCCAAGTCGCACAGAAACTATACATTACTTCAAGACCAACTATATACCTAAATCATCAAATAGTAAATGGGTGTTCTCAAAGCATTGGTTGTTCTCTTTGCGGTGTTCCTGGTGATCAGCCTGTCAGTGGACTCTGCTCCATCGCCAGCGGAGGGAGGTAAACCATTTTCTACTCACTATGTTTGAAATGACGTGATTTATACAGTCCACAATTAAAATTTAGTTCAGTTTTTGTATTTTGAAAAAGTATATTACTGACTGACGGTGATGATATATGAGTCACTGTGGGTTATGCTTAATAAATCAGATGTCACAAAAATCAGATTTAAAGATTAGATCTTAGTTCATCTTTTCATGATATTAACCTTCGGGTACCGGAAGATCGAAAATAAAATCGGGGGCCGGAGTGGGGTAACAAAAGGACCCTAGTCAAATTCGAGTTTATGGAAGTATAATGGTTTAAAAATTTTCTATAATATTTATAATTACATCTCTTATACAATACGAACAAGATTCTACTTAAGTTTTCGTCATTTTATAAGAAACGGTAAAATTTTGACGTCAACAACAAATATGTCGATGCATTTATACGTCAAATGTATAAAAAATAATTGTAAGAGTATAAATAATTGATTATGTGTAGCTTTTTCATGTATGTATCTTTAAATTTGCTTTTTCTCATTAAATAATTTTTTTAAAAACAATTTATGATTTTTTTTATTAATAATTTATATTTTAATTTTATTACCTTTAATTATTTAAAAAAAAAACAATTAATGACACTAAAATAATCATTAAAGTAGTTCAATAGAGTGTACTCAATCAATTTACTTGCAGCGTAGAGGGAGGGGGTATAAAAAAATTGAACCAGCAGATTTCCTGGCAACATTCACATTGTTAATCTATGAGCTATTCTGTACTTGGATCAATTGCCAGAATGCAGTCCTCATATTATGCATACTCAAGTACCTCTGGCGCCTGGACTGTAGGTATATATACGTCGGAGCGCCTCCTGGCACGGACCGGGTTAATGTACTTTAAACCGCATATTTTCATTTATATTCATGTTTCTCGGCTGATCCTGGGACTGGTCCCGGGATTGGCCTTTCCTAATCCAGAAATCCCAGGACTGGAAAAATGCTCTGGGATTATAATCCATAATCGCAAGTCAGTATTTTGATTTTTTTTAATTTTTATAATAAATTTAATGTTTCTAACTTAAATTAACTTGAGCAATAAGGAAATTTCACATATTACAAATACCAATGAAAATATAGGATAATGTGGGGTAATTATTATAACAATTCATTCATAATTTTTATCATAAAAATATTTAAAATACGACTCCATTAAAACGCATATGATTGGTCGTGACGTATAATTCGCTTGTACGGTGTAGTGCTGTAGTATTTGTAAATCTCGGTACCGTACAATTGTGACGCATGTATTTCCGACTAGTGAAATTAAGTGTTTTGGCGGGAACTCAAAATGTTTTATTTGAAAATCATTTTTATGCTCAACTTGTTGTGGGCCGTAAATATTCTGAATTTTTTGTGATTTTTCTTTTTACGAAAAAACCATGAAAACATGCGTATATTAAAAAAAAACACACACATTCATATTATTTTATCGTAAGTGTAAAAATGCAATGATTTTTTTATCATTTAAGTAAAAAAAATAATCTTTTTTTGAATTTCCATAATGTTGCCAGCGCAACATTTTCTGAAAAATAATAATTATTTTTTATTTGTTTATTAGAGACAACACTACTATTAATAATAATAATCTTCTTCTGTGTGATATATTTTGTTGCACGGCACGGCACACGACGGGACATCGCACTCATAACACATAAATATGATACACTTTCACACACACACATATTTCAAATAAACGCAACAAAATTGCGTGTATTTTTGTTAATAAATCACTATTAGTATTCAATTGAATCATAAACCAACAAAAACTGACAAATATCGCAAAACATATCGTATATATTTGTATATACGTGTACAAATAAATCGAAAATCGAAAAAAATAAATCGTATTTCCCGCGCACATTGCGCGTGACCTTGACGATGGAATATTTGAATTTCGATTGCACAACACGCGATCGGGGCGACATCTACAACTTCTCTATACGATTTTGACGGCAGAAAAACTTCTGTTTTGATTGTTGATTTAAAATATAATCGGTGATGTTTTTGAGTTGAAAATGGAACGACAGGTCACAACAGGATTTCTCTATTGGGATAAAATTACGTTTTTCAAATTCGATATGCGGCCGTCGATAAATAATTTATTTTGTGCCTGTCGGATATATGCGACGGCGGCCCAGGGGGGGTTTAATATATACAAAAAAAAAAATCAGATGTATTTTCTAGACCAGTAAGTAAAGATTACTCACTATACCATTTAATTCCTATTTGTGTGCAGTGCAGCTCGGCCGTTGTTGATTTCAAATATTATCTTTACTTATTCTGTGCTATTCTGAAAATATTGCAATATTGGGATGTCAGATCTTTATCCCAACACTTAATAGACAAAAAATAAACGAGACACAGGTAGATGTCGGTATTTAGTGTTCGTTGTACTTAAATAAGAAGATTCGTATATTTTCACGTATCTCTCTCAAAGTAAAAACCAAGAAATTGTTTTTCCTCTCTCCTGTAAAATTTTGTTTTTGCACAGAGACCCTTATTACAGGGACGCCTTCAATTGTAGACTGTTCTAGATCCTGACATTATTCCTTTTGCTTGCCATTCCGTGACAACATGATTTTACTAATTATTCTCTGAATTGTACATTCTGGTATAAAATTAAATTTATATGCTGCTCCTCCGAATTGCAAAAGTGACTGCACAAGGGTATATTAAACAATTCGTTAGATTGGATTTTCAAAAAGTTTCAAGTTTAATAAACACATTTTTTTATTTGTTTATTTATTATAAATACATATCATGGTACAAATTTTCATGAATCCAGTGATCATTCGTACAATAAGATCGTATCACCCTCCATAAAAGAGCTGACGCTCGTGGATATGGAAGGAGTAAATCACATCATATTATTTTATGAACACCTATTACAATTTTTTATAACAAAAGTATTAAGAAACGAAATGGTAAATAAAAAATATCAAGAAACAAAATAGTAAACAAAAATATCAGGAATCAAAGTCAAAATAGTCCAAAATAAATACTTATAAGGGAATTTCAAGAAGTTTTTTTGTTAAAGTTCCTTTTTAAATGACATAAAGTCTTTAATTTTTTTTTTATTTATTCGGTAATGAATTGAATTTTTTTTTTTCCTATAAATGAATAGTGGTCTGGGCTGCGCTTGTTTTGTACCTGGGTAATTTTAAATTTAGGAATGCTCTTGTGGGCCTACAAGTTAAGGAAACCATTTTATAATTTTCTTTAAAAATTTATACTAATTTGTATAAATGATGTAGGGTTAACGCATACTAATGTTGCAAATCCAAAGATTAATTAATTAATTGATCTCACAAGAGAACTGATTGTAGATATTGAGTGTATTTAATAAAAGACTTCTTAATCTACTTCATTTTGTTTTTTTTCATCAAGATTGTTTTGCTGTTAATTTTTCCCAAAACAAAATAAATAAATAAACACACAAATACACACACTCACACAAACTCACTATTGGACATGTTTTTTCTTATTTTTTTATCGATTGTATATATGTATGTGTTTTCTTGTAATTGGCCCAAAACTCTGTACATCAATTATTGTTTTTTTTCAAGATTAATTAATTATATGGCTGTAAGAAAACCAATAAATGAAAATAAAATAAAAAATAAAATTAATTTATTGAGTATTGTATTTCACCCAATTTTCCTTAATTTACTTCATTGCGTTCATTTACCCCAAACACGAACTTTTACCCGCCAATCTGTGAACCGTTACCCGCATTAAGGGTTAAAAGTTCGCATTCTGACCGATCTTCATCATTGTCTGACTCTCGGAAAATTATATACTTAGCTAGTTTATACATTTACTTATTTAGTAAAGCATGAAATGCCCTATCTAATTATCACTATTCTATTACAATTATTACATTATTTTTGTTTTGGTGTGATTAAGAAAGGCTAAGTGTGTGCTCTTGACCCGAATGACTCTGACCTTCTTCTACAAGTCTTCTTTGTGTCACTCAGATGTAGACGGTCCAGGCTACAGATGCACTCCTGGCAAGCCATACAAGGATCCTGAAAACTGTAACACGTGCTTTTGTAACAATGAAGGCATTCCAGTTTGCACTATGATGCTTTGTTACAAGGACCAAGAAGGTACAAACAAAAAAAAAACTTAACATTTACACACCTCTCAGAACCTCGTTAATTTGAAATTCAAGGGACCAAAAAAGACATTTCGAATTAACGGGGTTCCACATAATACAAAAAAAAATTGCGATACGATTGCAAAGTCCTCAATAAATCGTAAAATATGTTATTATGAAATGAAAATGGTTATTACTTTTGGAAAAAACGTATTTATCTTTGCATATTTCAAGAAATCATTTCGAAAACGCAATTTGTATTTTACTAATACAAAGATCGCAACATTTCTATTATTAAAGTACCCGATATTATCATATTTGTTGTTCTCACTTACGAAAAAAATATTTAACTGTAATTTCGGATATTTTATACGCACCGTATGTATTACCGAGAAGCGAATTTCGACGTTTCATTGGATACTTATCCAACGTCATCAGGAGGACGACCTTTACCCGTGAAGGTGGAGGACGGAAACGTCGAGATTCACTTTTCGGTAATACATACGGTGCGTATAAAATATCCGAAATTACAGTTAAATACGTCTAACGACCGAAAAAATTATTTTTTCAATTTCATAAAATTTAAAAAAAATCATATATGTGAACCAAAATGTATTTATTTGTGGCGATAGGGGCTAAAAATCATTACGAATTACAAATTACCGGTGTTTGTGAAATAATATTTTGGGACATAAGTTTTAAAAATTTCAAATCGTGACGAATTTCGAATTATCGGGGTTTGACTGTTGGGACTGTACCCGCCAAACAGGCTTCATAAGATTGGCACCAGAACTCCATCATGAATCGCTAGTCTTGCTTCACATGATGGATTCCTATTGGCCATAATAGTATTCAAGACATCATTTACTTTATTTTGGCCATATCCTTCTCAGCCTTCCCATCTCTCTTGTCAAACTCATTTGCTTGATCTAGGCATTCTCTGTTTACTTAATAACATCAATAAAAATAGGCCGATGAAAAATGTATAGGTATCATAAAAAGTTTATTTTGTAAAAATTTTTTCTTCTTTATTTATGTCAAATGTTTTACTCTGTACTTTGTTAAAAAAATATACATATTAACATATTATACACTATTTATTTTTTAATAAGTCTTTAAAACGATGTCCAACCCAATCGAAACCAATTTAACAGCAAAGCAAATTTAGAGGATATGCTACATTCATTGATTGATTAATGGGCTGCACCACTGGTACATATATAATTGATAAAGCTTTTTTATATGTACATACATAGTAAAAGTTAATTTAATGTAAAAAATCGTATTGCATCTACAAAGTACATATTGCATACTGGTGACCTCTATTGTAGAAGAAGTGAACACTCCACAACAAAGTGCATATAATTTGCGGCCTCGAAAGCAGTAATCAGTCCGCCCTCTACCTCCGCAGGTAAAGGTCATCCTCCTGATGACGTTGAATAAGCATTCAACAAAACGTCAAGAATCGTATCTCGGACAAACATACGGTGGTATAAAATATCCGCAACTAATTACAGTTTGCTCCAAATTTTTCTATTTGTCTTTCAAATTTACCTAATATATCTAGACCAATGAAATGATCACAGTAAAATAATATTTTATTCAATATAATAAAAAAAGCATGTAGTTATTCTGAGACGGGAAGCTACCTCCCCCGCTCGCATTTCGCGGGCCTGTGGACGACCGGTGGGCCGGTCACGCGGGCACACGCAGCACTACCGCTTTCGGAGGTAGTCGCATTGTAGGCACAACTAGGCTGTTAATAAGACCGTACTAAGTAGTAACTTACATAGATCCTAAAGCACTGCCCGGATTCCGAATATCACAGGTATCTAATTAAATATATATTTATTGGTTTATTTATTTACGATAACATTTTGCTTACATAAGGTTTAAATTCATTCTTCAAACCAAATGTCACCAAATTACTAATGGTCATCCAAATTATGATTCAAATTTAGCCCAAGTATGAATCGCAATCTACTATCAATTGTTATTGCTGCTTTCGATATCTTTGATATTGACTATTACTGTTTGTGTCATTTTGACTACTATATTTCTAAAATTGTCACGATATATCAGGTGGCACTAACTTAGATAAACAATGGCAAGTATTTGTTGTTCCAGGTCTCGGCAAGCGCAGTGTTCCCAGCGCCCCGCGATTGGCCGCCCCTGAGGAGGGCGCGAGCCCTTCTGCCCTCGGAGACCTGCCCTAAGATCTACCCTCATCGGCGCTCGCTCTAAATGTGTTTTCACAAGAAGCCCCAATATCCCATTTTAATTTTTCTGAAGATTTTTCCAAAAATAATATTTTGCCAGTCACAGAAAACCTCAATTCTGTTATTATGTGTTATTATGTGAATTTGAAATATAATAAATATAACGAGTATCTATCTTTCCTTTATAAGAAAACCTTTGGTAAGAAAATTTGAAAAAAACTCATTTGTTATTAGAGTGAAGTGTTGTTTGTTTACAGAAGGAAAACATTTCAAATAGAAAAAGAAATGTCTGCTGTCAGAAGAAATTTCAAAATTAGAAATCGTTTCTGTATTATACAATTTCATGTGTAGTATTTTTACCTTTTGTTAACAAAAAATTTCATATCTGTACTAACACCTTAAAATCGTCTAGTTTATGAAATAAATGAAACTCGATCTCTTACCTGTCTGAGGATAGACATTTTTTGTTTTTTTAAATCATTCTAAAGTATTCACTATTTTATCATTTTTTTTCGCCAACAACTTGCAAACACATATAAACAAGAAAACTCTACATGTATTTTATAAATAGATAGATTTTAATGTGTAAAATGTAGCAGAGGCGATAAAAGCAATGCAATAAAACAAATAGAATGAAAACATATTGCGCCATGCATCAGTGACATCTTCCGAAGGAAATGGAAACATATTGTAAAAGGAAGGAGGGAAAATATAATGGATTTTCATTAAGTTTATTTCTAGCATCAGATGGCAAGACTGATACGCTCCAACGGCATCAGATTCTAATGGAATACTTTTATAGAATCTAAGTATTTTTTCAAAAAAGTTAACAAATTCATGTGCTTCTTATTAGAATGCAAATAAAACAATGTTAAAAATAAAACATACATGACTTTATTTTATTTTACAGAATAGCAACACTGCAGGTTTCCCGTAAATTAATAAATAATTATGCTAATAAAAAATTAAATTTTAAGACTCAGCTTTAACTGTACGATTGTTTATTCGGTTTTTTATTTATTTCTGTTAAAAAATTTTGGATTCATATAAAATGTTTCATAACAAAATATATTAAAATATTTTAATGTTGTACATATTGAATTAAAATTGACGGTATTTAATATTTCACATTCAAATGATTTTTTTATTATTTTACATTTTATGGATTAATAATTTTTTATTTGTAATCAAGTTGGCTATCATTTTCTTGAATGGAATTTAAGGTAGTTATTATAAATGTTTCGTAAAATTGTATTTGTTTACTGCCACACTAGGTAAAACCTATTCTGTGGCAGTTATTCTCATTTGATAGTTATGTAATAGCAAAGTATAAACGTAAAAATAAAAGA
This sequence comes from Agrypnia vestita, assembly GCA_016648135.1. Lineage (NCBI taxonomy): Eukaryota > Metazoa > Arthropoda > Insecta > Trichoptera > Phryganeidae > Agrypnia > Agrypnia vestita. The sequence goes on along the minus strand of JADDOH010003367.1, from coordinate 348 downwards.
ATTGACAGTTTTTTCAATTTTAGAGTTTTATGTTTTTGGCGAATTTCACAATCGCACCGCGATTTTTTTGGGGGGCCCCTATAATACTCCTCCCATAAGCTCGAGCTATTGTTTCATATTATGGGGACTATAATGTCTTTAAAATGTAATAACATAGATTTGATTTATTACAAAAAACATTATTATGTATCTACTGTATAAATAAATAAATAAAATGAGTAAAATAATCACAGAATAGGGTAGCAGAGTAATAGAGTACATGTTTGTTATACGTGCGCGGTCTAATCAATATCGCATGACTTTGAGCAAGGGAGGCTTTCATCAGTGGAACATTTAATTAATGTAGGG